>SNQJ01S0012413.1:1068-26847 GCA_010110895.2 Picea sitchensis
CCCTGGTTACAAACCTAGGGTCTTCATCAATATTGGTCCCAGACCACATACCCCAGGAGTGCACTGGGGGCCCTAGATCTCGTCTAGGGTCTTGGCCATCCTCCAGGAGAATGGCTCTCGCTGCTGCATGTAAATTTAACATCGCCAGCATAGCTCATCACATCCAATCAACATAGTTTTTGGGAGATGGTGGACCAGTGCCATCACGAGGTACATTAGCCCTTGTTTCATACGAAGTGTCATATTTAATATTTTGGGCATGTTAATGAGGATCATTGGTTGAACTTGGATAACAAATTATAAGCTGAAGAAGTTATGCTTGTTGCCTTGTTTCACCTTGGTGGTTATCATTTGTGCTCCAGTCCCATGTTGTCACCCCCAAGGAATAGGGGTATTACTGGGGGGGCCCTAACAAGAGTAACGTTTCGGCCCCCCCAATACTTAACACTTACCATCCTGGAGCCTATCACAGTGTAGTAAACTTCGAGGATGGGTCATGGTTCATTCTCTCATGGGAAGAGGGGCTAAAGGCCCAGAGGTTGATTGCAGCTACTAGTAAAAATGATAAAGAAAGAATATTATGAACGAAATAAAGGAAATGGGATAATGCAAGGACATTTAAAAGCCACAATCCATACTTGAGCTCTGCCCTTTTTGGGTTCACCCCGGTCCCACTATTATATGAATGCAATAAATGTTAATGCTTGAAACCTTTTAAAGGGGACTTCCAAATCAATGAAAGGGAAAGATAAAATAAAATGCATATTAAGCGGTGGAAAAAACATAGCACCTAGAAAAGGATACCTCAAGAGCAAGCGCACCCTATACAAAGGCACTCATAAAAATGGACCAAATGATCTCATGACCATGAAGTAAGCCCAGCACATTTCACTATCACACTTTCTCTAGAAGGGTTTCTTTCTTTCCTGCTTCCCTTGGGATATATCCCTCTACTTGGGTATTTTCTTTCCTACTTTGGTTGGCACACCTAATAGTCTTTTGATAGCCCTCCCATACACAAACTTGCCAACTTACATAAAGTCTTGAGCTGATGTAAAGTTTGAAGGGGATACTTGATGTGAATTGTTGATATGGCTTTTGTATGGCTTACTTTATATGATCTAAGGACTTTTATACCTTATGAACATTGGTTTTGCTTAATTCCATAACTTTGATCGACTTGAATGTACCTGACATGGTCCTTTGAAGGACATCCATGCTTTCACCAAGGACGTTGTGCACTTATTGCAGGATATTGGCACATGTGGTGCAGAGCGCTCAGTGATTGGATGACCTAGCACATTCAGGGACAAGCCCTCACACCTTCTAGACCATGGACGATGGCAGATGAGCTCCGTTATTACATTCATGTTGGCACAGAGATGGGAAAGAAGCCCACACCCTGGGCATTGTACCCTAGAGACTTTTATGCATTGGATTGAGGATGTTGCACTAGCAGATGATTAGACACCATGTAGAGATAAGGTACACCATCCCTCTATCTTGGACGCTATCTTCTCCACCTTGAACGTTGGGCTTTTTTATGATGACATCATATGCTCGAGTGTGATGATGTTGGGGGTTTGCTTGCTACTTGGACACCATATGATGATTGGAGATGTGGCATGGCACTCTTCCACCTTGCTTGCAACTCGGACGATGACCTATGGCCTCAGGAGGCCCTCCTTCACCTTTGGGAGGTTTGACGTCACCACACGTGTGACATTATCATGATGTATTTGCATGTATTATCACTTTAAAGGCTATTTGAGGGGTCGGCCCCACCTTGTCTCAGGAATTATTGTCATTTTACTCATTATTGTAGACAAATAGCACTTGGTTGCCTCATATAAATAGAGGAAGCGCTCAACTCATTTCATCATCACTCTCACACTTGTGAGAAACACCTAAACTTGTCTCTTCTCTCCTCTTTTTTGCTAGGAGTACTTGTGCGCACCTCTTGAAGGAAGATTTTAATTGGTTGCTTGTCTCTTGATCAATGGATGGTGAATTAGGGTTTTCTCATGCATGCGCTCGACTTAGTAAGTGTTCTTCTTCAAGTTTATTGCTTATGTGGTGTATTTTGGTAAACACTCTTTTAGAGGGTTAATTGTTGCATGTTACCTTGTATGCATGAAACCCTAGGAGGGATTAAGAGTGTTTATCCCCCTCCCTACTTTCATTTATCTTTAATTGTTGAAGCATTTAAGATTTTATTCTAGGGCTTAAGAGTGTTTATACCCTAGGGTTTTGTCTTTGCTAGTTTAAGTCTTAGGGATTAAGAGGCTTTATCCCCCTAGGGCTTGACCTAGTTCAATTGAAACCTTGTTGCTAGAAGCTAGAGAAGAAAACAGCAGCTAGGGTTTATGAGGCTATATGCCCTAGGTTTTGTTTTCAAGAAGTTTGGGTAAGGGTTTATGAGGCTATATGCCCTAGCTTGATCTTCACCTCTCTTGCATCTAGCAATTTTCATGGTGTGTTCCTTGACTCCATTTTCCCAAGAAAGAGAAACAACACTAGTCTTGTTTATTACAAGTAATGGTTGAAACCCTAGTTTAAATTAAACATGCACTCTCTCAAAACTCTCTCTTAATTTGAATCCAAACAGGACCCATGGAAGAAGCAAGCTACTCAAAGCTAATTCAAGACCTATTACGTTCTTTTATTAAGGTTTTGGATAATGAAAACTTAGTAAAGAAGTTGTAATCAACCTGCAATCAGTTCATTAAGGGAGTAGAAGAGGAACCTATCCATGCCCATCTGCCTGAGTGGCATGCTTGGAAGCTCTGGAAGAAGAAAAAGAAACATAGAATCAACCAAGAATTCAAAATGGATGCCCAGATTCACGGGTGTGAGATTCGAGATGTCATGTTGGACCAAGGGTCCAATGTGAACATACTTCCCAAGAAGTCATGGGAAATGATGAGAACTTCACACCTAGTGTACTCTCCCATCCAATTGCAACTCTCAAATCAATACAAGATTTACCGAATCGATCGCCTTGAGAATGTTGAGGTTGACCTTGGGATTGTGAAGATGGTTGCAGATTTTGAATTCATCGAAATAGTAGACAATAAGGACACCTACCCTGCACTCTTGAGATTTGAGTGGGCCAATGATAATGAAGCTATCATCAATTTGAAGAGAAAGGAGATGTTCTTTGAAGCAGACATGACAAGAGTAATACAACCTATCAACCCAACTAAGGGATCTTAGTAAACAAAGCCAATGGATGATGTTATGGATTGTGCAACAATAAATTAGTTATACAGCTTAATGGTTGAGATGCGAGGTAACTATGTTAACCCACAGCGAATGGGGCTATGAGTTAGCATAGTGTTTTCTTCTACAACTCAGATAGTCAAGATGCATTCCAACATTAGCAAGAATGCAACCACGAGATTTCATCTTGACATTGCGCTATAATCAAGTCAGTGTGTTGTGTCGATACAAAATTACAAGACCCTCTCATCTTCAATGGCACTAGGGACATAAAGGAATTTATGGAAGATCCATGCTTGATGGTCCTAGAAGAACAATTGGTTCCAACATTGGATGTAACACCAAGGTCCACTCCATCCAAATGGTGGGCTACACATAAGGACAACATGGGCAACTAGGAAAAGGTCCAAAATGTGTTGCAACATTGCTTCAACCCACCACCCGAGTACCATGTTATCAACATTCCAAGAGCAACAAAGAACCTGATCGCTTGCAGTAAAGTATATCGAGGAAAGACATATTTGGTATTGCATGTAGATAGTTGCGTCAAGAAGTGGACTAGAGAAGGATGCGCAAAATAGTACTACATTCACAAGTTCATCTACACCTTGGGGCCCATCCCCAAGTTATGGTATCTAAATGAAGAATTCAACAACATACGCGCTAGTGGGAAACACTCAAGCAAGTATTCTATTTGACCTTCTCATATCTAGGTTAGACTCTCAATGTCGCATCTGCTCTTAAATCCATTAAGTCATTTCTATTCGTCCTTACACCAGACTGACCGCAAGGATATGTTTGTAAAGTGCATCAACAGAAACTATGGCCACAAAAACCAGTGAGAAACCGAGGTGATGGCCAATGGGCCTTCCAATATTGCACTAAGGTAGACCTAGAACCAAAAGAGGATGATGGTCCAAAAAAGTTGCAGCATTTGACATTCAAAGAATCTAAAGGAGAAAGGTTCGTAAAAGAAACAATAGATAATCCAACAAGGAAAACATACGAGCAACCACTAGAGATCAAGCAGTTGGATACTGACACGGAAAACCAGCATCGGCTAGCTTCCATTGGAGATTATTCGAATGATGACATTATATCCAAGGTTGTGACCCTACTCAAAGAATTTGTAGATCTATCACTGCGGAACTTCACAGAGATGAATAGGATTAAGGGAGAGCTTGGAAAGATGTAGATCAAACTAAAACCAGATGCCAAGTCGATCAAAAGAAGGTCATACTGATTGAATCCCACAATAAAGAAAAGGGTAAAGGAGGAAATTGATAAAATGCTTGTGGCCAAGCTAATATTTCCTGTGGGGGAGTCAAATTGGATCGATCCAATAGTGATCCAAGATAAGAAGTCTAGAGGGGGAGGTATCCTGGTTTTGCATGGATTTCCAAGAGCTGAATGCGGCTTGCATTCACAACCCATTCCCCTACCCCTTTTAGCAATGAAGTATTTGATCATGTGGCTAGAAAAGAAACATATTCATTCACTAATGGATTCTTAGGGTACCATCAAGTCTCAATGGGAGAAGAAGATAAAAAGAAAACGACCTACCCCACGAAATGGGGTTCATATGCATATAGTGTTGACCAAATATACATATATGGGCAACCCTAATAAATCCTATAAATGATTGCAAGATTAAATCCTAACCATTACTTTATTTTGCTAGGGTATGGCAGGGATCCCACTAGGAAGATTATAGAATAAATTCCAAGGGGTATCATTTCATTTTGTGACAAGAATGGTTATAGCTCATGTCTTTAGAATGAAATTATATGGTGATACAGAATAGTTACGAGTTATATTATAATCTATGGGCTGTGCCACATGTTTGAGTTATACTATATGTTTGGCATAAGAATCAAAGAGGCAATATAATGTTTGGGAGATATATGTATTGATAATACTACAATTCTAAAACAATGGATTGTTGATCGCTCACCTTATCACTTCGATATATGTTGACGATCCATATATGGAATGGCTGCACGTATTAATGATTATTGGTATTTGTAACAACTTCAAGCGATATGATAATTAATGCATGGGAGACATATGTTTCGGGGTTAAGGTGATGGGACAGCAGTATGGTAGCTCATTTGATTGTTTGAAGATCATTAGGGTTTGAAGCTCGCATGTTTTCTGAGCTTGTTTACCATTGCAATCCTAGAAATCCTCCTCCTCACACAGAGGTGAGCTCAAACCGACTCAGTCATGACATAATGCAATCATGGGGGTATAAAGTTGTCGCTGTAACACAAATTTGAGAATAATCGGTGGCTCCATAGCAAAGGTATGTAGTCGGTGCGACTTAAGAGCATAGTTCTGTAACATTTATTCATTGATAAGACGTTTTACAGTAGATGTGTTTGAGTTTATTTTTCCTCCAGTTTACTCTACCCCTATCCTTCAATACATATTCAAGTACAGCAGTTTGTCTTATGTCAGTCTTGTGAAGTGATTCGTTTCTAGAAAGTTGCATGCCCATTTACCAAACCTTTGCAAGTCTGGTCTTCGCAATAAATCCGAATCATTTACTGTACAGTACGCCCTCATGCTCTGTTAGAAGTTTATTGGTTCTTTTTCTGAACCATTCCCACAAGAAAAAGGTTAAAAATAAAGACCCTTTGAATATTTTCCTTATCTTTTCAAGGAACTTTGTATAAAGCCATTCACCTTCTGAGCTATATTCCACATTTCATTTCGCATGGGAAAGTATTGCTGGTTTCTTGAGTTTTCTTAAGCCAGATTCGAAGTTTAAACTTTAAACATCCATTTCAGTTAAAAGCATATCAGCAAGCTTACCCTGTATATATTGGGTCATTGTATTTCAAAGAAAAAAAGAGAAGGTTAAAGGCATTTGCCTGAGATATATCCATTATGCAATGGATGTTATTAAAAGAAAATCGCATTGCTGTTTCGAACCTGGAAATTGTATCAACTATAAATGCTTATCTCGAATGGTGTTTTCCAGCTCAGCCATATCAAGTCATTTTACTATGTTGTCCTTTAAAACAGAGTAAGAACTCATGCCCTAAAATTTAGCATTTAAATTTGAGCTCACCCAATCCTTATGCCATTCAGCAGCTTCCATTATTTCGAGCCTTTCACTCTCAAGACAGAGTTATTGTAAATCTTATTCAATGAACATCTTGTGAAAAGTTCTATTTGTCTTTTATTTTACATACAGTCTATAATCGTTACATATTAGATGACTATTGAACAAAGAATGACTTGTTTATGATTCTAGATGAGTTTTTTCAGTCGTGGATCAAAGGGATCCCGGAGAGGACAGGGAAGGAGGACAAATGCTTTTGGGCAAAAAGGAAGGAATAAGAGAATTTGGTTCTTTGTCCACTTTGATTCTAACTCTGATGAGCTCAATCAATTGGCACGTACTGGGCACCTTTTCTTGGGTGGACAGCAAGCCTTGCCTGAGCCTATGAGACCTGTAAATGTACCTCTGCAACCCCATCCGAGTATTGTTGGCATACCTCTGCATCCACAATCTGACCCAGCCAATGATGGGTGGGAAACAAACCAAAACAAACCTGTTTCAGGGAATGCAAAATGGCCTAGCACGCATGAAAATCACCCTGAACCTGAATTTGTTGTTGCTTCTGTTGCTCCTGCCAATTCTTTCACCCAGAATCATCCTTACATTGAAGCTAAATTCTCTTCTTTCAAGCTACCTATAGATGAAAAGGGAAAGAATCTTCAAGTTCAGAAACCTCAAAACCTGCTTATGTCCACTCCAAGGCCAGTGCAAAGGAGTTACAAGGAGAAGATAGGAGAGAAATTTCTCGCTTAAGCCTTAGACATGTTTCCTGAGATATCTCAATACTGATATTTTATGTTGATGACATTTACAATGATGTGGATAAGACTTTGACTTGCTTTGACATTTTCAAATTTTGGTTATTAAAGACATTCTGTTTTATGTCGGAAATTTTGGAAGGACAAGTTGGAATGATTAAATGATATAAGATGTCTTCCCTTATGAGAGTCTAGTGGGACCCCTGCCTACCTTTTATATATATTTTACATAATATCCTTCCCTCTTATTTAACTACTTCATTGACTCCTAATTAGTCCTTTACTCTCCTAAAAGAAATATTAATTTATATTAGACAATTGAACTGAATAACTCTTTAAGGAAGATACAAAAAGAAAGGAGGAGATCAATGAAGGGACATTACTACATCACATGAGAGGTATGCTAAATCTTTGAAAGCTTTTACCAGTGATCATCTTTCACCATTTCTAAGATTTTTCTGAGTTAAACTGCTTTCTTGATAGCAGGGATTAAATTGAAAAGTGACAAGGAAAAGTGGGTGAGACTGATCCTGTGGTCTTCCCCCTTCAGGTTATTTATTTTTCTGCAATTGTTTGCACATATCAGAAGTTCTGAAACATGTTCAATGCTAATTAGTGACACATTTTGCAGAATTTAACTGTGTGCTTCACATCACTTGCGGTGGTCCGAGTTTGATTGTGGGATTTCATTTTTCTTCTATGGCACTTAGTTGCCTTTGTATGAATATTTTTTACATCTGAGGCTTCTAAGGACATCTCTGGTCCAAATCTTCGCAGAGATTTGTAAAAACATTTAGTTCAATCTGCTGATTGGTTATTTTTAAAGGATCATTGCATATTTTTTTCATTGCTGACTCATATTTCTCCAACATTTAATTTTTAGATGCTTTAATCTTCATTTTTCTGGTTAATATTGCTGCTGTTATAATTTTCAGTTTTTAAAGTTTTTTTTTTCATTTCTGTACATTTCTATTTTGACACTGTAATATTCTCTTTTAGCCATTTTATTTATTTCATTTTATACACCGCTAAAGCAAAAAGACAAATATAAAATAAAATATATTGTAAAACTCAAATTACTTTAAATCAAAATTCCTTATATTAGGAATTTCGATTTTCAGTCATAGGCTGCAAATGAAGGGTGATGATCCTGCTTACCTCGTCTAGCCTAACGAGGTCTGAAGTGTTTTGCAAGAAGCATTACAGTTTCTCACTCAAGATATAACATCATGCCTTTTGGCTTGAAGTATGCCCCAACAGTGTTTTCCAGAATCCTTATAGCAACATTCCACGAATACATCCATAAGTTTCCGAAGGTGTATCTGGCTAGATTGTTTACAATCTATTTAAGGATTATGTAGCGATGTTGCGCCTCGTGTTCAAGAGATGCCATCGGTTACAGTTATCTTTGAATATGAAAAAAACGCATCTTTCACATGCCATTCAGTGCATTGTCAGGTCATGTTGTCTGTAAGGATAATGTTCTAGTCTAAGTCACCTGACACGGGACACGGAAATATGAGTATCCGACACGGGCACTGCGACCCCCAGAAACAGGACACGGAGGACACATTATATATATATATATATCAAAATTTAAATTATGAATTACACATGCAAAAATGAAATAATTAAACTGTAAACATTTACATGATGATGATACAAATTCAATCATACAACTAGTACTAACTTAACACTAACATAAATGATGACATTGCCAACTCAACACCGTTGTCCAAACCCATATCATCAGGAAACACATCCCACATCTTTGTATTTCCCTTCAACCACTCTTCTCTCTGCCCAGTGCCTTCAAATAAGACAGAGATTGGTGTGCACATACACCACTAAGTCACTTGACACGATGACAAAGAGAAGAGTTCAACATAAAAGTTTATACTTGAGTGAAGGGTACATTTTTACTGGGGTCGTGATAGAAGAGTTCAATAATCAATGCCACCAACATCGAGGTACATAAAGGGCATGGTGCCCTTGATTAAATGCCAGTCCATACCCTCTTACATGATAGAATCCAGTGGAAACATTGCAATCCTGCCAATCTTGAAATCCTGAAAACTGTAAAGTCTGTTGAATTTTGAATGGGACCTAAAATTCTACTTTCTCCATATGAAGTCCAATGAGGTTGGAACCACTCTCAAACATCCTAAAACATAAATGATGACTAACATAAATGATGACATTGCCAACTCAACACCGTTGTCCAAACCCATATCATCAGGAAACACATCCCACATCTTTGTATTTCCCTTCAACCACTCTTCTCTCTGCCCAGTGCCTACAAATAAGATAGAGATTGGTGTGCCACTAAGCCACTTGACATAATTGTTGAAATAATGTAACTGCAAAGTGTATTTTTATTATTATTTGATATATTATTCATTGGATCAATCCCCATTGTGGATTGATCATGTCGGCTACTGTAAAAGGACCAAATCCCCTTTTGCGGATTGGTCATAATGTAATTGTAATAGGCAAAAGAAGAAGTCCGCCCCAGAATATATTTAAGAGGCCCCAGAATATAATAAAGGTGGTTATAACCACCCAGTTTGAGAAGTCGGCCCTGCCAGTGAAGAGACACTTCACACGTGCCAGATTTGTATAAATAAGGAGGCTAGCGCCTCACTTAGACACATCACATCGCTGATTTAGAATAAGGAGGCTACCACTTAGATTACACCTCACTTGCCTGGCTGAGAGACAAGTTTCTAATTGCGTACTTCTTGGAGAAGAGAGAGAGAGAGTGGCGATCTTGGGAGAGGATCTTGCATTAGTTCATTATCTTTGGCATTGTATTGGCTATCTATAATAAGGAAGTTTTGCTAGGTTTTCTTCCCTAGAGTGGTTTCTCAAGATAAATGTTGTGCCCCTTGTGATTGTGTATTTCAAAGGATCTTGTGTTATGCTATTGTCTATTGAAATGCAAAGAACTATAATAATGGCTTTAAACATTGTTGCTGGTATCAGAGCTGTTTGAAGGAAGCATCTTTCACAAGATAAAGTGAAAAACTTCACTGTTATTGTACATGCAAAATAGGGCTTTTGATGGTGAAGCTTTCTGTTCTAAAACCATCTAGAAAAGTGCACCCTCCCCTAAGGATTACTTTGGCACTCCTCAAAGACACTTTTAGTGGCTAGATCTTCCCAGCGAAACCTAGTTTTACAAAGTACCGAAAACCAATGTACTGTATACCAAAGTACCAAAGGCAACAGAAACTGGCTACCCGTAAATCCATGATCAAGTTTGGAGGAGAAACAGTTGGATTTTCCCAGATCCAAACACACCGTGCCACTTTACCTCACCTGCCAATACCTCCCGGTAAGTTCGTGAATTTGATTCTTTGAGCACTTACTCTTTCTACTATCTTCTAGCTCCAGTAAAAGATGTCTCGCAAGCACTCCGTTTGTTGATGCTGGAAGGTAGGAAACTTTGTGCCCGAAGTATAGGATCGATCATTCCCTGAAGAGCATGGACGTAGCAAAATCTGGCCAAAGGAGAAATTTCGAACCTAATTTTACAGTAGTGCCAAGCATCAAAAGGACACAATCAGTGCCAAAAGAATCAGTGAAGATTCAATCAAAGACCACTGATTCCTTTATGTGTCATCTAAGAAGACTCTGAAAAGAAATGTTTGATGCCTTTGACCAGACTGTATGAAGGCTGAAAGAATATAAACTGTAAGATGATTCTTAAGAACTCAATTGAAAAATACAAGGATGCACAAAGGAGAAAATCCAGAATATTTCTCCGTAATATCGACCCAAAGAACAGCTTTAGAAGCAATTGAGTATACTATAGACGAAGACGGTAACTCATAATGATTTCCAATGGTCTCATTAGATCTTTGGGATGCATCTATCCAAACGATATGTGCCAATGAGAAACCGGTTTGATAGTTCATGGAAGAATGCATCCAAGAAGAAATAAGAGAAGCTAACCGTGAAGCGCCATTGGCAAGAGATGATGATCAAGCCCTAGCTACTCACACTAAAAAGAGGAAGGAAGAAACCCATTTGCAAGGAGACTTACAAAGAGTTTCAACCCCAAAACAAATTCAATAATAAAGAATCTAATCCAAGGAGATTTCCTTAAGAGCGACAAGGAAAGAGACTACTCATCTGCATAATGCTATCATTGTGACAAGATGGGACACAAGTAAATTTTGTCCAAACATGATGAGAAGAATACAAGAGAAAAATAAGAGGCACCATGCACATGTAGTCGAAGATGAAAAGCCACACGCAAAGATGATAAGAGATGACTTCAAAGACTATGTCTTATCTCTACTTCTCCGTGGATCTATAACACCTGAGAGGATACTTGGTTCATTGATAGTAGTGCCTCCAAACACATGACAGGACAAAGAGACATTCTCTCTCAGGATTCCAAAAATAAGTTTTCTCAGAAGTGACACTTGGAGATGATTACTAATATCCCATCAAGGAAGTGGGAAAATCAAACTACAAACTAAATTCAAGATATTCACTAAACATGAAGGACGCATCTATATGCAACGTGCCTGGATTCAAGAACCTACTTCCATTCCCATCTTTAGAAAAGAAAGGTTCAGAGTTGCCTTTATAGATGGAGAAGTTCTTCTTATGTGTGGGTTAAAGGAGAAACTTTAAATGAAGCAATCATCATTAGAAGTGAAGAAAATGGCTTGTATTAAATAAAGGGTCACTTAGAGGCTGCCATGAACCATGCCATTGAAACTCATGAACTGTGGCATAGAAGATTAGCTCATCAACCATACATTACCATACATATGCAAAGCGGTCACAGTTTACCAGAACTCAAAGGTTGACCATGAATATGATGCAATGGATGTGTACAAGGGAAGAAACATCAAGAACCCCTTTCCAAGAGAGAGGAAGAAAGGTATGAGTCCTAGAGCTCATTCCATTCAGATGTATGTGGCTCCTAATGCCATCGTCCTCCATTAGTGCATATGTATTATGTACCATTTATTGATGATTATTCTCAGAAGACCTAGGAGCATTTTGGAATCTAAAGATGAAGTGTTCAAGAAGTCTTTCATGGAATTCAAAGCCTGATATAGAATCTTCCAAAGAAAGATTAAGATACTCAGTCGATAATGGAGGAGAAGAGTATTCCTGCAAGAGTTTGTGAACTTCGTGAAAGATAAAGTTGGAATCAAGAAGGAACTCACTACTCCCTATAATCCCCAACAAAACGGCAGCCGGAATGAAAAAATAGAACGATAATGGAAGCTGCGAAGACTTATGGATCCATGATCAAGATCTTCCTATGTATGGCAAAAGAATGGCAAATGTATGCAGAACTCGGATTGGTTCATAGTGCACTTGGTCAAGGACCCCTAAGAGATGTCTCAACGAAGAAGCTGAGATAAGCCATCCCAAAATATTTGGTCACCAAGATTTTATTCATATACCTAAAGAGAAGAGAAACAAGTTG
This sequence comes from Picea sitchensis, assembly GCA_010110895.2. Taxonomy (NCBI): domain Eukaryota; kingdom Viridiplantae; phylum Streptophyta; class Pinopsida; order Pinales; family Pinaceae; genus Picea; species Picea sitchensis. Next base: position 13,577 of record SNQJ01S0012413.1, read on the forward strand.
GAACCTGTGAAAGAAGGAATATTTGTGGGATACTAAGAGGTATCCAAGGCCTTCTGCATCTATATACTGTGTCATCATCACATTGAGATTCTAGGATGTGACTTTGATGAAGATGCAACACTAAGAGACTGGCAAGATGCCAAATTTGAAGAAGTATATGAAGAGGAACCCAGAATCCCTTAACCGGCAGCGAGGGAGGAGGTTCCCAGAGTCAGAGGAACCTGAGGGAAGCTCTAACTTCCATGAGGAAATCTTACACATTCATGATATAATAGAAGTTCAAGAACCTCCTCGTGATGACGATCCTCCATAAAAAGAAAGCCAACTTGGCCAGAGAGCTTATTCAAGATGGAGAGAAGTATGGTGTCTGGCTGAACTACGAGACAGGGGAAAAGACTAAAGCCATTCTCCAATTATACGCCTTTGATGTGTGATCTCTAGAGGAGGAGCCACTACTTTGAAGAAGCCATTCAGAGGAGAATGGGCAGATGTCATGACAGAGGAATACCAATCCATAATAAAGAACTAAGAATGGGAAATAGTTCGACCAAGAGTAAGGATGTGGTATCTCCAAATGGCTCTTCAAAATAAAACATGTTGTCGAGGATTGCATTGAGAAGCATAAAGCAAGATTTGTCAGCTCGGGGATTTTCCTTTAAAAGGAAGGTATTGACAATGAAGAGACATTCGCTTCTGTAACCAGATACACTTCGATCAACCACTCACCTGCAGCCTAAGATGAAGTGGAAGTTATACCAGATGACGGAAGATAAAATTTTCCTAATGTAGGCCAATTAAAAAGGCGGTCTATAGAGCAAATCCTCAAGGACGGAAGCTGAAGACAGAAGTCTCATGCTTCCAGGCTGAAGGAAAGCCCAGAATGATTGAAGCAAACTCCTAGAGCCTGGTATGGCTTGACAGATGCTCCTCGACGAGCTTCTGGCTCTTTACCAAGAGTAAAGGTATTCTTAACTCTCTACTCGTTATGAATTCATGAGCCAAGAATACTATTACTCAGATGTGATTGATCTATTCTTAACCTGAGAAAAGCTCATCAATCGAATGTAAGAAGAGACTTGCCCTTAATTTGAAATGAAAAGACCTTGGCCTAATGCATTATTTCCAGGTCTTTGAGGTATGGCAGAGTCCGGTGAGGATTCTCCAACTAAGGGAAGTATGCAACAACTCAAGAGGTTTGACATATTGGAATGCAAGTCCATGAATACACCCATGGAAGCTAAGTCAAGTCACTGGCCTTCCACTTCCATCGACTGATTGATGACACGCTGTACGCATTGCATTATTGATCACCGATGTACCTTCGGACTTAACACTAAACCAGACATTTCCATTTTTCCGCAGAACACTTTGAGTCACTGTAGAACCCGTGACATGTTCACCTTAGTAATGCAAGACATGGGATGAGGGACCTTAAGGGTACAACAGATTGTGGTCTCAATCATGATGGAGATCATAATTTCACAAAGTGGATATACTGATGCAGATAAGGCAGGAAGTGTTTCCCGATGTTAGTGCTAATTCGTGATGTTGTTCTGCTTTGGGATCAACCATGATCCTGCAGCAGCAGTAGGAAGCAATCCAAAGATTACCTCAACAGCCGAAGCGTATCATTAATTGTTGCATTGCCCTCGCCACCGTGAAGCTATATACGGAAGTTGTCGATAGGTATTTTTTATCTGGAGATGGAAGCAACCTTTATTCTATGTGATAACCAGAGCTCTATAAAGATGACAAAGAATCATGTATTCCACGGCTGCGTCAAGCACATAGAGATCTTCGAGATCATTACATCCTGATATGGCAAAAGAGGAGCCCAGTGCTCCAAAGACATTGTAGCAATTTGGATGAACAAAGTTGTTGATGCTGATCTGCTTCCCCATCCTCGCGGTAGTGTTTCTGGCACTTCCGAGATAAGCTGGCATAGTCCGAAAGGACCCTACCTAAAAGGGGGAGTAGTCTGTTGTGATGAGACATCTCGCTTCCTGCTCTACTGTTTGCATGAAAGCAAGATGATGGATGAGATCGAACTGTTGCCTCCGCTTGATACCAGACGTGAAATACCAGTATCCCCGCCTGCCTTGATTGCTGTAACGAAGGTGATTTGAGAGATCTTGCTTCCAGCCTTTACGTCATGGACGCAGCGAATTTACGAGATGAATTAGCATCGCGCTTCCTGGATGTACCGTGATATAAAGCCACCTAGTATCTCAGTTTCCAACCCATGGTCAGGACGTGAAGCAAGACGCAGGCATGATGAGACTTTAGGCATCGTACCGCTTGACACCGTGACATAAAACCAAATTAGCATCTTGTCACCAAGGCCGCGGACGTAAAGCAAGACGCTGAGATGAGATTAGTATCAAAAGCCCACTTTATAGTTTTCACGTGAAAGGCGCGCCACTAGCATTCTAGCTTCCAAACTTTGATTGTTGTGACGTGAAAAGCAAGACGAGACATTTCCAAATTGACAAATTGACGAAAAGCCACCCTCAGATATGATGAGCCACCCTCGTGGTTGTGATGTGATGATGATGTATCACTTTTATACTAATACATATTGATGCAGCGATGAGGTATCTGAGAATGACGATGCCACATGAAGAAAACTTCCCATGATTTATAGATACTGTACTGTTCCAAGATGATATTGATGATGCGTTGTCATCTCACCCACTTGATGCTGCTGATGATGCTGTCCTCTCTCTCTCATTTAATGCTTGCTTTGAAGAACACCTTCCTTGTTAAGAGGTAGTGTTGAAAATGTAACCCCAAAGTGTATTCTCATTATTATTTGATATATTATTCATTGATCAATCCCATTGTGGATTGATCATGTCGGGCTATTGTAAAGGGACCAAATCCCCTTTATGGATTCATCATAATGTAATTGTAATAGGTAAAAGAAGAAGTTGGCCCCTAAAATATATTTAAGAGGCCCCAATATAATAAAGGTGGCTATAAACACCTTACTTTGGAGAAGTCGGCCCTTGCCTAAAGAAGAGACACTTCACACGTGTCTGATTTGTATAAATAAGGAGGCTAGCTTCTCACTTAGACACAACTCACTTACACATTTTGAGAGACAAGTTTCCTTTTAATCTGCAAATGGAGTAGCTGTGTTATAGAGAGTGGCGATCTTGGGGAGAGGATCTTATGCATTAGGCTGAGTTATCTCTTGGCATTGTATTGGCTATCTATAATAAGGAAGTTTTATCTGCTGGGTTTTCTTCCCCTAGAGGGTTTCCCAGGATAAATGTTGTGTCTCTTGTGATTGTGTATTTCTCAGTGATCTTGTGTTATGCTATTGTTATCTATTGAAATGCAAAGAACTATAATAATGGCTTAAACATTAACAATAATGACAAAGAGAAGAGTTCAACAAAAGAGTTTACACTTGAGTGAAGGGTACATTTTTACTGGAGTCGTGACAGAAGAGTTCAACAATCAATGCCACCAACATCGAGGTACATAAAGGGCATGGTGCCCTTGATTAAATGCCAGTTCCATACCCTCTTACATGATAGAATCCAATGGAAACATTGCAATCCTGCCAATCTTGAAAACCGTTAAGTCTATTGAATTTTGAATGGTACCTAAAATTCTACTTTCTCCATATGAAGTCCAATGAGGTTGGAACCACTCTCAAACATCCTGAAACAATTAATGGTAATGTTAAAAATTTAAGTAATCACTTTTACTTTAAGAATTTAATATTAACATTAATTACTAGGGCGGGTAAAATGGAGGGGGTGAGGACCTTTTTAAATAGAATTAGTAAGGCAAAATAACCCTTAGTTGCACACTGAAACACCTCACAGCTGCAACTTGCATGAGAAAACATGAGCCATGGTCCTTTTCTGAGCACGACACATGTCCTATTTTCAGGACACGCGTGTCCTGTGAACATGACACGTTCCAAATGCGTATCTGACACATGTCCTACCGTTTCGTGTCCAACACGTAGGATACACGACACGAGGGGGGGTTTGGAAGTGTCAAGTGACTTAGGTTCTAGTGGATTTTGCTAAGATTGTAGGCATCATCAACTTGGAGACCCTAACTAATGTCCATATGTTGCAATCGGCCCTTGGACACACCAAATACTATAGAATATTCATTAGGGGGTAGACTGCAACAACCACACCCATGGAATGGTTGTTGAAGAAAACCAAGGAGTTTGCCTGGAATAAACAATGCCAAGCCTTTTTGGACATCCTTGACTTTTCAAATTGGACTCTAAAATTCCATGTACATGTAGATGGTATTGTGCTAGGATCAATATTGATGCAACCTGGAGAAGGGAAGATGGACCAGCCTATCTATTTTTCCAACAGAAAATTGTCTAAGCAAAGTGCAACTACACAACTACTAAAAGAGAAGGGTTGGCCATGGTCTACTCCCTGCAGAAGTTCAGGGCTATTTGTTGTTATTTTTCCTTGACTCAGCATATGAAATTATAGCCAATAATTTACTAAACTCAGAAATTTATCCTTGCTGATATAAATCTGAAAATTACGCTAATAACCTACAGTTGAGTTATATAACAGAAAAATGACAGCAGAAGCATACACAGAACCAAGCATAAAAATTAGACATACACCAGATGTACCCTGCAAACCCTAGTGTGGGGAAAACCAGGAAAGGAGGGCTTTTATTGAGGCTTAAGAGGAATATTACAGCAACAGAAATAATCGGAAAATCTTACAGCAAAATCAGCCCTCTCTATCAGCTGTACGGCCCAGCTAAATGCAGTTGTACGGCTCAGCTAAATCCATCCGTACGGCCTGCTAATCTTGGCCTTTTTCTTTGATGTACGGCCCAGCAATCTCTGCTGGACAGCCTGCTGAAAATCCATTTTGTTGGCTGCTGTATGGCCTGAGTATTTCGGCCTCTGTTGGCTGTTGTACAGCCTGCTCAGAAATGACCCTTTGCTTGCTGAAAATATGGCTTGTTATGGCCCAGTACCCTCCAGCAGGTGTGGACTCTTCTGCAGCAAATATTCAGCCTCTGCAAGCTGTCCAAGAAGCCCTGAAATTGCCCCTCAGCTGGCTTCCCAAACCACTCAGCCAGTCGCCCACTTTCCTCAGCCCCAAGCTCTCTCCTTTCACCCTCAGCCCCTTCTTTTATCCTTCAATCAGCCACCTAACTACCTTGAGATGTGTGCCCAGCCTAGCCTTCAATGGCTCAGATTAAGTCACCTTCTTTGGGCTGGACCCCACACTCCACTAAGTGGTGCGCCCCCCTTTGGACAGGGTCCTGCAAAGCACTTCAACAGCTCATGAGGTGCACCCCACTAGATTGGGCCCCACAATCCACCCAAAATAGGAAATTTAGCCGATTGCCTAAGTTAAACTTAGGCTGAGATAAACAAGGCTGATCTGGTTTGATTAAGATGTCCACCAGCTAGCCTAGGACACATAGGCATAGCTGAGACACCTACCGAACTAAAAACTAACATTTGTTGGGGGACATTTCAAGTCTTTTACGGCTCATTTGCACTAAAATACCTAGTGAATAAACCAATTTTCAAGCGCCGCAATTGTAGGTGGCTCCTATTGTTCCAGGAGTTTGATTTCAAAGTAATTGTGAAGCCAGCAAAGAACAATATTGGACCAGACCACTTGTCACGAATTGATATTGGGAATCCGAAGGGTCACTCAACGATTAGTGACTAGACTCCGACCTGTTGAGGGAGGAAGCCATGCTAACTACTTGGAAGATATTGCCATTTTCCTAACAACAGGACTTACACCCGAGGAATATGCAACAAGACAAAAGAAGAAATCGGTCGTTAGAGATGCAAACTATCAGTTGATCATGGGGCAGTTATATAGATTGGGCATCGATGGTATAATCAAATGTTGCATCATGGATCATGAATGCTTTGAGATATTGTGAATACCATAATGGAGTTGTGGGAGGCCAATATGGGGGAAAAGCAACAATGCAAAAAGTATTACAAATGCAAAAAGTATTACAAGTGGGCCCATGGTGGCCCACCATTTTTAAATATGCTTAAGATTATGCCAAAACTTGCAACGTATATCAAAGGATTGGAAGATCTTCCCAGAGGGACGAGCTACCCCTACACCCAATAGTTGTGTTGCAACCATTTGAGAGATGGGCCATCAGCTTCATCAAGCCCATCAACCCTCCTGCCAAACATTCTAGTGCACATTAAATCATTACTACAACCGATTATCACTCAATAGGCAAACACAATACCAACTCAAGATTGCAACACTCATACAACCGCAAGGTTCATATTTGAAAATATCATCTCTAGGTTTGGATGTCGTAAAATTCTGACAACAGATCAAGGTTGACACTTCATGAGCGCCACTATCAAGACATTGACCCAAGAATTTGTGATACAACACCACACAAATAGCCCATATCACCCACAAGCAAATGGGACAGTTGAAGCATTCAATGAGATTTTGGAACAACGCTTAACTAAAGTTTGCGTTGCCAACCAGTTGGGATGAGGGAATACCAATTGTGCTTTTGGCATACAGAACAACACCAAAGAAACTAACAAAGCACATGTTGATACTATGGTAGCTGTGGGAGGTATTAACCTCCACATGTAACCATTGACGAGACTGGAATATTCCGGGAAGCAAGATAAACCCTAAAGCTTTGGATAATAACCCTAGAAGACAAGTTGGCTTAATAGAATGAATTAATATTGAGTTATTATCCCCCAGGAAGAGAAGTCGGCCCAGTCAGTTAAGATGGAGCAGTATAAATAAAGGGAGCTAGATCTTATTTGTCACTCACTCACTCACAACTGCATAAGGACAAAAAATGTGCATGAGTGAAGGAGAATTGCAACTGCTGCAGTAGTGACTTTGTCTTGGGTTATTGGTTTGGAATTTCTGCTTGGTCTTTGGTTATCCTTGCTTGGTGCACTAGCCTTGGTTGGCAATTGGTCTGCTACCGGAATTATTCTGTCCATCAAAGTTAAGGTGCTTGGGGGTGGCCTTTGTGCCTATAGTTGGGTAACAATATTGCTATATTGTCTATGGTGAAACGACACACCCATTTTTCTAACAGCACACGCCCCTTCAATCTGGTTTATGGTAAGGAAGCAGTGGTCCCTGCAAATTTTGTGGTACCTAGCCTATTCATCGTGCAAGCCACCAATGTGTCTAAGAAAGTTTCCATCTAGAGCCGCCTTACAAAACTAATGGGATTGAAGGAAGACTAGTTCCTAGCACAGTACCACCAGATAATGGAGAAGTCGAAACAAAAGGCATGGCATGATCATCATATTAAAAGCAAGACTTTCGACAAGGGAAACCTAGTACTGCTCTATGACAATAAATACTTGAAGCATCCAAGAAAACTGAAGATGCATTGACTAGGACCTTTTCTTGTTGCGGACATCCATGAATCAAGAGTTGTTCAGCTAACCCAACAAGATAACACATTCTGCAAGTTGTGGGTGAATGGAACCCACCTAAAACTCTTCACCTCTCCATCGACTTAAGTTGCACCACTCCTACCAGAGGAGTACTATACACTTCTTATTTCTGCTATAGTCTAGTCGAGTCCATAAAGCTCAACCCTATGGATGAGCCAATCAATATAGTTGCATCAGGTCTAATAAAACGCAGCCATGTGGTTGGGAGAGTCCCCATAAGAGTTTAGTCAATGGCTGGTATATTTCAATTTGAAATTTTGGAACTTAGTTTTTCGTTAAAAAGTCAAGCACCTACTTTATGGTTTGGGGGGGCGGTTTCTATAGGCCATTAAAGCTGGTAAAGAATTCAAGAGGAAGTACATAGAGTTTAGGTTACATCACTACATCAACCATCACAGAGCCTAGGCCACCAAGTCACCCAATGTATTCCATCAATGCATATCAAGTCAAATTACCCCAAAGTCAAAGTCATAAGTGTGAAGTGATGGAAATAGGGTTAAAATGGGTAAGTAATAGGACTGACATGACAGTTTCGTTGATGACGTGATAACAGGATTTTGTCAAGTTATGGCAGAAAATCGATGGTAAACGCACTCTGATATGGTCACATGACTCATAACGGTGATTGAACTCCATTACCTAATGCATTTGATTTATATAAGCATAACTCTGCCAGCTTTTCAATTATTCTGCAGTTCAAGAGTTGAGCAACGGCTAAGTGATTGAGATATAGTAAGAATACACCATTGATGTGCGAATCCAGAGAATAACAAGCAAAGATCCAACAAACACTCCAGGGCCTACCAATAACATACACCAAAAGGGAGACAAACCAAGTACAAAATGTGGGAAAGCTCAAAATTTGCACAATGCCAAACCGAAAGGATGTTGTCCAGGCGAACCCCATTGATGTAAGAGTTCACCGGCAAGGAGAATTCAATGGAAAGATTGGATATACACCAATAGTGGAGCTTGACTTCGCAGATGCGGAGCTGTTTCTAGAATTCAAGAAGGAATTTTACATGCATGAGATACAGCTTAGCACGAGGGTAAAACAGATGGAAGTCGTCGACAATATTCAAGCACTGCAAGTCTCCTCTCCTAAACCTCTTGAATGTCCCCATCTTTGGCTCTACATCACCAATGCAGCTCTGTATTAAGTTTTTGATGAGCAGGGTTCACCCGAGTAAATTGTGACTCAACCAGCCTTGCCCCTTTTCTCTTAAACATGTCTGACATCTAATGAGCCTTTCAATGGATGGACCTGAGGTCCAAACAACCTTCTAGCCACATGAAAGAGACAAGAAGGTCACTAAGGAAGACCTATACACATGGCATGGGACACATACAGGCAATAAGGGGGCTGACATTGCACCTATCAAATCCAAACCTATTCAAATGGCAACTTGGATCCTTGCATGCCGTGTCATGAGGAAACAGAACAAGGGGGGGATGCAATCTAGAATCTAGATATCCTGTCAGCAGCAAAGACCTGTGCAAAAGGTAAGAGCCTAAATTGGTGCTAATTCTTTCTAAATGAATTTATAGAAGAGCCATTAATGAAGCCTATACCAAGACATCAACTTTCAATTATGGATACTTTTTGGTTGCCATTGCCATGTTTAATAGGGAAGCACTAGAGGGTCACAAGTTGCTTCAACAAAAAAAGGGCTTGATTTGACAACCTACAAGCCATGGAGGTTACAAGAGGATGTCGATAACATGGAATTTAATGATAGAGCCTTCAATGCATGGTATAACCAAACGATAGAGGTCACTTGGTATCAATTTTGATTCCCTATCAAACTTATTTATTTCTATCAAAAATGGTTGAAGTTCGAGGCCAAAAGGGATAATAGTGATGTTAGATCCATAATGGAAGGTGGGGACCAAATAGTGAATCCCCTCCCCTTTATTCTTAATGCAACAGCTGTCAAAGAAGTAGAAAGTTGGCCAGGCATCACCACGGTCACTTCGAAACAAGGAAGTTTCTTCCTATTCCCCAAGGAAAAAATGCAGGAGACCAACAGAGAATTCGACAAAGTTCCAATTTTGTACCATGAGTCACTAACCTTGTAGTCGATGCCTGATCAACCAAAGAAACGAAAAGAAACAACACTAAAACCATCACCCAACCCAGTTGGAGAGAGGGGCCAAAATTCAAGTGTCGCAAGCATAGCAAAACCTATTTTCCTAGTGTCGCATCACAACGATCAAGAAATCATGGACTTGAGAGGAGTTGTAGCAAGGAGTCACACAAATAGTGGAGTTGTTAACCCAAACTCCACTAAAGAAACCTCATACCCACCCACCTCAGGACACGACCCACTACCCAAGAGTAAATGTCCAAGAGATGGATTCAATAGTCCAAGATCTCCATGCAGGTACCCCACTAGTTGGTAAATCCATTGCAAGCACCAAAGGTAAATCCATCGAGTACCACTCCATTTGTTCCTTTTTTAACTAATTTTGCACATATCAAACAAGAAGTCCCTCCACAAGATATTGTTGATGTTCTCGATGATGAAGAGACAATCTCTCCCACAACAAGAGTCACCGTTGAGATGGTACCACAAGACACAACAAAAGGTCAATGGGTCCAAAGTGAACCAAAGAAAGATGACAAAAGACATGAGGAAAAGAAAGTGTCAACCCAGTGGGAACAAACAAGGAGAGCTCAGCCACACAAGCTCAAAACATGGACACCACTACTAGAGGCAACGATAGGGATCCTAACAAAGGTCGACCACCTAAAGAGGAAACAATGGGTAGGTACACCAAGGACTCAAAGAAAGACATAGATGGAGATGAAGATGAGAGATAGAAAATGCATTAATGGATCAAGGACAAACATCAAATTCAGCCATACCAATCCCACCGCTATGACTAGAGTATCCACCAAGGGCCACATTCACATGGATCATGAAACAACGATACAAACGACTGCTCAACTAGCCCAAGACAAAGAATACCAATATGAGTTGATGAAGGCATGTCAACGAAGCTTTGACAATATGTAATACAACACAACAAATGAACAAGAACAAATCCACAATGAGACTATACGCCTAGGCACAAGTACAAAATAGGATTACAATGAGGCACATAGTCATGTAGATACATCTACCATCAATGCGCCACCCTTGGCTCGAAAGGGCCCTACTGCACCATTTCATTACCAAGCATCCCAACCATCAGACGTCAACCAAGTCCCCACTGATGACTTGACCCGACAACATTACATTTTTGGTAATGAACTCAGTCACTGCCTCCTACAAATGGAGCAGGACATGTGTACTAACGAAAGGAGAATCATCATTTGCAAGTGTAGCTAAACGGTAGAACACAAGGCTTTGAGGCATGATAAACATGCTATCACCAATGAGATCGACGTTGTCACAACTTGCTTCATCCAGATGTGGCCAGCCCTAAAAGAAGAAGACTTAAAGATCGAAGATTTGGCACCTAAGAACACTTAGTAACTATGGTAGACAAAGTACTACAAGTGATAGAACACATCAGTGAGCGCAAGCACACACTACAAGAGTTACTGGCAATGGAAAAATCCAATAGAGAGTCAAAGGCATCACAACTAATGACCACCATTGAGCTAGTGACCCACTCCGTAGAAGAGGTGAGAGTCAAAGGCATCACAACTAATGACCACCATTGAGCTAGTGACCCACTTCGTAGTGACCCACTTCGTAGAAGGGAAGCTTCAAGTTGCAGTTATCTACAATGCCACCTAAAATTGGATGTAGATTGTCAAGCAAAAGGAGAAACATATTGATGCACTACAAGAAAAGATTGTTTGGATGTAGAATGAGGCCGATCAACTAATGGATCCAAGCCAAAAGGAAATGAAACTAAAGGAAATTCAGTAGGGTGATGAAGAATTGGGTCAATTGTTCCACTTGTCCCAAGAAGTACAAACACAACTTCATCAACCCAAGCCAATGGCACTTGAAAGATATACTACACTATAAAGGCTCCACAATTTTGTTGAAGATGAATGGTCCATTGCCCAAGACTCCAACAAAACCATCCTAAGGAACCGAATCATGACAAAGCACAAGCTTACCTAGTTAGGCTAACAATTTTGGAAGGCAAATGGACGAAGAAATTAGAAGCATTTCTACAATTCAAAGGATAGGTTCTAGAGATGGTCCCGGAGTTAAGCCTTTCATTTGGAGAAACAAACCAAATTTGAATCGAGAGCGAGTCAACAGGTCTAGTCAAGGCTTGTTGGACCCTTCGTTTTGATGGAAGGCACAATGACGCCAACTCAACACACACAAAGATTCAAGTTGTGCCACCCGGAATGAAGGTCGTTAGCATTAAAAAAGAGTATCATAGATAACAAGAGACAAAAACTAGGATAGCATGCACAACTTCGAGGGATTAAAGAGCAAAGAGGCAAAAGATTGAAGACACTATGCAAAAGTTGGAAAAGATATCAATCGGTTCATAAATGGGGGATTGAAAGTAAATTGATGATTATTGAGTTTGAATGAGTCTTCTCACCTTCAAGCAGGACTATATAAATGTACATGTTGAAGCCTTTTTGGGGATTGGATTTTAGTTGAATATTAGAGGGATACAGGTGAGAGAGTGGATGTTAGATAGAGGGTCATGTTTTGGATCTAATGTGCCTTGGTGAATGAATCATCGTTATATAATGATGCATTCAATCATGATGGATGTTAATGGAATAAGGTCCCCCTTTCAATTTCTAATTGCCTTTATATTGTATGGTGATGATGTCTTTTACTTCTATTCTTTATCTATTATGTTGAATGGTAGTCTTCTGATGGCATAGATGTTGCGTACTTTAGATTTAGATGAATGATGATCAAGATGATAATGTTGAATCGTTGAATGGGTAGAAGGGGGTTGTGATTTGATGTTAAGAGGCATGAAATGGTAACTATTGTTTAGTAAAGTTATTGGGAAATGGTTGTGTTAGTCATGTTGTTTGAGCCCTACACAATCCTTTGCCTTGGCACAATGCTTCAAGTGAGACCTTCACCTCTCTAGGGATTGAAAATGCCAACACCTAGACTACAGTGGACTCCTTGTTGGACACCGATGCGGACCTAGGTCTCAAATCGAGCCAACACTTGTAGTTGCTTGTTAGTCGGCAATAAGCAAGAGGGACAATCTATGAGACCTAAATATTAATGCACATGTACATGTTGAAACTAATCTTACAAGCAATTTACTATCCAATTTGAATACAATAGGGGAAAAGGGTCCCTCCATGAAAATAAAAAGGAATGGATTTTAGTTGAATATTAGATGGATACAGGTGAGATAGTGGATGTTAGATACAAGGTCATGTTTTGGATCTAATTTGTCCTAGTGAATGAATCATTGTTATGTAATGATGCATTCAATCATGTTGGATGTTAATGGAATGAGGTCCCCCTTTCAATTTCTAATTGCCTTTATATTGTATGGTGATGATGTATTTTACTTCTATTCTTTATCTATTATGTTGAATGGTAATCTTCTGATGGCATAGATGTTGTGTAATTTAGATTTAGATGAATGATGATCTAGATGATAATGTTGAATCGCTAAATGGGTAGAAGGGGGTTGTGATTTGATGTTAAGAGGCATGAAATGGTAACTATTGTTTAGTATAGTTATTGGGAAATGGTTGTGTTAGTCATGTTGTTTGAGCCCTGTTATCGCACGGTTTGTAGGAAAGGTCCAAAGGGCTTGAGTCAGGGCTTGAAACCGGCGTAACAGGAGCTTCCCCACCCACTGTCACCTCGATGGGGAGCTCTTTCTATTTAGGAGGGCAAGTCCAAGGGAG
>SNQJ01S0012413.1:26857-54335 GCA_010110895.2 Picea sitchensis
CAACGTAGTTCAGGTAGCCGAGCTTTTCTTTAGGGAGGTCTTCAGACTTCATGGGTTGTCGAAGAACATCGCCAGTTGCAAGGATAGTCGATTCATAAGGACATTTTGGAGAGAGTTGTTTCGGTTGGTGGGGACAGAGTTGACACCTAGCACCAACTATCACCCTCAGACAGATGGGCAGACCGAGATTGTCAACAAGTGGGTTTAAGGGTATTTGAGGAACTATGTAGGAGGACAGCAGAGAACGTGGGTAAAGTGGTTACATTTAGGAGAACATTGCTACAACACCACCTTCCACATGTCCATTGGTATGCCACTCTTCCGAGCATTGTACGGATATGATGCTCCCACTTTGGTAGACTTGGTCTTCGAGGAGAGCAGAGCCCCCAAGGCCAATGATTGGATCATAGAGAGTCAGGAGATTCTCAAGTTGTTGAAAGAGAACCTGCAGATGGTGCAAAACCGACAGAAGATAAGTGCGGAGAGGTACAGGATAGAGCGCAACTTTGAGGTCGGAGATTTGGTTTTCTTGAGACTCCAACCCTACAGAGAGTCATCTTTGAAGAAGAGTAGGGCCGATAAGCTCAAGCCCAGATTTTATGGTCCTTACAGGATCATGCGTTGAGTAGGCGAGGTTGCTTACGAGCTAGAGCTTCCAGAGGGGAGCAAGATTCATAATGTGTTCCACGTGTCTTGCCTAAAAAAGGCAGTGGGACAATTCATTAGCATCAGAGGAGCTTCCCCCGTTGGATGAAGAGGGACAGTTGGAGTTAGTTCCGGAGGAGGTTTTGGAGTTCCGAGAGCGGAGACTGAGGAGCAGGGTCATCAGAGAGTGTTTGATCAGGATGGAGAGGGCTTCTAGTATAGGATGCTACTTGGGAGAGCGAGTAGGTGTTGCAACACCCTGGACTGGTATTGCTTGAGGGCAAGCAATTTCGGGAAGGGAGGACTGTAATGTCCCTTTCCAAATAGGAGCTCCAGAGAGGAGGCTTAATAGTCTAAACCGCCCCGTTAGACTATAGCCAGGGCCAAAGAGGGGTAAACAGGGTTACTAGAGGTCACTCCAGTCACAGGTGTTATATTCAGAAAGTGACATTGAGCTGAAAAGGGTTAAAAGCGCTTTTAAGTCATTATGAGCTAAAAATAGAAGTCAACAGTGAATTAGGGTTTCAACAGTGATTTAGGGTTTTGGAAGTCAACAGTGAATTAGGGTTTCAGCATGATTTAGGGTTTTGGAAAGCTATAAAGGAAGGGTCAACAACCTAATTCATGATTATGCAGATTATGACTTGTCATTGAGGAGAAGAGGCACATCTCAGGAGAGATAGTTCAGTGGATTCCAGTAGGAAGACACCAGTTGGCTGATTTCGATGTTGAGAGACGCACCCTAGTCACCGGGAAGATCATTCAGGTCTTCCATCATTCGTCAGTAGCAGTTACACTGTGTTCAGCAGCAAGGGCACATTCATCCAGAGTGAGGGTGCAACTTCTGAGAGGGTTTTTAGTCGACTTATCCCATCCAGGGAGAATTCTGAGATTTCCCTCCGACCCATTTGAGAGGAGGGCAAAGCGCATCTTTTGCCTGGTTCCTCATCAGATTCCGATAGAGGAATCAACTTAGACGCATTTTCCAGACTTGGACATGCGACACTTTTGGCGGGCGAAATGGGGTTCCAGAGCGAGCATCGGACCAGATTCAGGGAAACCCTTCCGACCCATTTCCCAGTAGACCAAGGCGGTCGTTTTGAGACATATCTCGTCCGATTTCGATGGTGGAATCACTAGGACGCATTTTGCCAGAAGAAGAGGGGCGCATTCCCCTAGGGGTATCCATTCGGGTCCAGATTCATCAACAGAGGGGTCCGACAGATACCAGTACTGAGGATTAGAGCAGGGCGCATCATTTGGGATAGTTTCCAGGCCATTTCGAGAAGTATAGCTCCTAGGGCGAACTTTCCAGACTTCCAGCAGTTACCGTCAGAGCTGCCATAGTCCCAACGCATCCATTGATTCCGTAGTGCTCCCATATTCTGGGTATTATCTTTTAGTTGCTTATTTGTATTCCGGCTAAGATCCTTTGTCTGTTGATCTAGTCGAGTATTGTTAGTTTATTCAGTCGCATTCGTCCGTTTTGTAATCCACAGAGATATCATAATACAAACCTTGCAGTCCTTTATCACGTTTATTATTTGTATGATCATTTATATGCTGTAGACCATTGATCCTACACACACATTAGCAGCATTTCCTAGACTAGCCAAGTCAGGAACATTACAGCGCCACACTTGGGGAAGGTGCTAGAAGCTATTGCTTGGTGTTATCTTGGCTATTCTTGTGAGATGCTAGCTCTTGGATACGCTAGCCTTGGGGAGGATCTTCTCTATATGGTATTTTGATTTGGTGATGGTGATATACTGGTAATATCTTGGACTGAATTCTTCTATAAAAAAGGTTGTTGGGTTTTCTCCCAAGGTTGGGTTTCCCAGGATAAATTCTTGTGTTCTTGCGTCTACTGTGCATGCTTAATGTTTCTAGATCTTCTCTATATGGTATTTTGATTTGGTGATGGTGATGTACTGGTAATATCTTGGATTGAATTCTTCTATAAGAAAGGTTGCTGGGTTTTCTCCCAAGGTTGGGTTTCCCAGGATAAATTCTTGTGTTCTTGCGTCTACTGTGCATGGTTAATGTTTCTAGATCTTCTCTATATGGTATTTTGATTTGGTGATGGTGATGTACTAGTAATATCTTGGACTGAATTCTTCTATAAGAAAGGTTGCTGGGTTTTCTCCCAAGGTTGTGTTTCCCAGGATAAATTCTTGTGTTCTTGCGTCTACTGCGCATTTAATGTTTTTAGATCTTGTTATTTCCGCTGCATTGTTATAGTTGAGATTTTCAGTGTATAGTTATTCTATGATAACTGTGGTATGAAAGTGAATCTTGTTTGTAATCATAAAGCAATAATTATCAAGATCTGAGAATCATAAAAATCAACAGCTTTGCCCCAAAATATTAATGACAAATGGGGGAGGCGAACCTAATGGAAATTGTAGAATTTACCTTCAATGGTTAAAGTCTAGGGTCTAACGATAGAGGTGTAATTTTTGTGAACCCATAAAAAATGGGGCAAAGCAAAAGACTAGATCTTTGTCTTCTTTTGATTGGGACATGAAAACCAAAAATCTTCTCCCACAAGTAAAGAATGAGAGTTTTCCTTGCATTTTAGAAGACTAGGAGTCTGAAATCCACTTATCGACTGAGACAGGACTAGGCCACAGTCCAATGAACTTTTCAATTAGAACTTGTTCTAGGAGATTGATGCCTTTCGTTTTGGTTCTGGCATCAAGATATGCAGAGTTGGGGGGTTTTCTAGCTTCTTAATAAATCTGTGGACTAGGGTCATTTTTGCTTTGGGAGAGGTTGTGAGTAGATCTTTGAGGGCCAAGGCAACCATAGATGAGGACAAGCTAGCACTCGAAGCAACCATGGACGAGGGTGCACTATGCACAATCACTCTTGTGTGATCAAATTGGTTAGATGAGTAGAACGGACACAAGCTGAATTGGGCCTACGAGTAGGTCAATCGGGGCATCTTCTAGGTCGAGATCTCTAGGTAGGGGTTGTGGTGGCTAGGGTAAAATTTAAAAACCCTAGTCACAACAGATTGCGAGCATGGCTCGATTCATTTCTCAAATTCCAACTGCTCACAAGTAGACGGAGATGGCACATTATTAGGCGATAAAGCATGAGTAGTTCGAGCTACAAAGAAGTCAGGTACTCAATTCAAGCATAAAAGTAACACCAAGACATTTCCTTGGTCATTAGCTCATCAAATTAAGTTGCAATTCATCTAAGAGTAGGTTGTCATCATTCTTAGGTTGTAAGGGCTCTTTTACTTTGTGCTAGTTTGTGTAGCTAGAATGTTGGTGTAAAATTCATAGATAAAAGTTCTCACTTTTAGGGCATTATACAATCTAATTTGTTTGTTTTTTTTAGCTTTATTCAAGCTATATGAATTATTGGGCATCTCCACTTGGCAAAAAAGAGGCCTTGTTTTGTCAAGCTATTAGTTGATACTTACCTTTATGTGAGTCTACCCTAGTGTTGAGTGGTAAACTTACTGTTTGTTAAGTCTATACCTAAATGAAATTTATATGATTTTATTTTGTTGTCAAATTGTTTAAGAATAATAAATATCAAACATTTTATGTTTCCATTGCCAAAGATGTGCTAGGGAGGGTTCTTATGAAAGCATTTTTCAAGCCTTAGTTCATTTTGACATGTGTTGATATGTGATTTAACGAGATACTATTGTGGGGAAGTTAGCTAGTTCTTTGGTGTAATTAGAGTCCATGGGTGAGCAAACACCTTCGTATTGAAGCTTGATATTAACTCTAGGAGTAAGTTGTATGGAGTTGTTTAATATTTGATATTGGAATTGTTCTGTAGAAATTCTCTGAGGTCCTATGAGGTTGCCACCTAAGGTCTGTCCTTGACCTTAGTATGGCTCTAAGTTTCAACTGTATGGCTGTCTTCTTTTGCTGTTTTTGGACAACAAACAGTCATCCCACTTTCTGCTCAATGTTTTGAAGGTTAAGTGCTCTTTTAAGGTGCCCTTGCAAGTGTTTTCTTATCTCAATGCACATGCAATATAACTTAAAACACATGACACTGCCTCTAGATCTTTAACTTTAAAATGCTGATCTACACTTCTAAGCATGCATAAATTTGACACAGGTATTTTTGGTCAACATGACCTTGGATAAAACCCCCCCGGGGTAAACCAGTTTGGGATATATGTCTATATAATGATGATCAAAGCAAGAGATACAACAAGTAATACAATACAATGGAACCTGTATACATAGCAAGCTCCTCACAAGCCTTGCCACAAGATCCAGAGAGAGATGTGCCCAAACTCAGGTGCGCCCTCTCCCTTTGTTGCTCTCTGCACTGAAGTGAAGCACTCTAGCTCCTCTTTGACCCAATGAAGAAATCCCTCCACAGGCATGTGCTCTCCTGTGCTGCCTCTCCACTGAAACTGTCAGATTTGGATTCCTCCAAGCAGATCTGCTATCAGGTAGTTGTCAATCCACTCCACTGGTGCGCCCTCCTCCTAGCATATATGATCACCATCAAATAACAGAGGCCAAAGCTGGATATCTCTCTCCATGAAAGCATGCGCCCTCACTCTAGCCTCCTCATGCAATTGACCTCATCTCAAGGCTCCAAGTCCTCCTCTCCTGGTGAGCAAATGAAGGAAATAAATGCGCCCTCCTCTAGTAGATGCGCCCCTCCTCCATATAGCATGCTCCCTTCAAGAAATGGAAGCTAAA
Organism: Picea sitchensis; assembly: GCA_010110895.2. Lineage (NCBI taxonomy): Eukaryota > Viridiplantae > Streptophyta > Pinopsida > Pinales > Pinaceae > Picea > Picea sitchensis. Next base: position 32,194 of record SNQJ01S0012413.1, read on the forward strand.
ACTCCATGGATATGCTCTCCATGCAAGCTCAAAGTAACAAGAGCTTCCTCCACAAGCTCTCAAGGGTTTCTCTCAAACCCTCATCAAGTGTGCCCTCTCCCTCCTTGAGAAATGCACCCTCTCTTCTTCTCCAAAACTCACAAGTGAAGAATGAGTCTCAAAAATGCACTATACCCTCACTTTAGCTTCCTTTGGCCAAGCCCTAATAGATCAATGGCATAGATTCAATCTAGCCAAGTCTAGTCAATGGGTGAGATCTAATCCAAAAATCTCACCAAGGAAACCCACTTTCCTTAGTTGCTTTATGTCTATTAATTCACCCACATTGTGAATTACTTGTCACTTTATGACTTAAGTGACATATTTTACTTTTGACTTAAATCTCCTAAGTCAAAGTGAAATTAGAATCATAAAGTAAAGTACAAGGGTAATAGTCTTCCCCCTTTGTGCTCAGAGACTCATAAGCACACGGGGACCACTTTCCAAGGTACCCAAATCTCAACATGTTCATCATCATCGCCTCTAAATACTTAAGAGGTTTGTGGATGACAGGGGATTGCTATGTCAATTATTTTGTAATAGTCATTGCTTGCTGATCACTTGTACAAATATTACTCAATAAACACCTGTTAGGACATTAAGTTTAAGAAATTGCATAAATGCATACACATAGGTAGTTGTTATTCCCAAAGAAAAGCAACTATGTGGCTTAAGGAAGCACTCATCATTAGCTATGGGAGTTTTAAGGGGCTTTTGGGTATGGAATGCACAAGCAATCAACATTCCACACTCAGGGAGAACTCATTGACTTTTCTAGAACTTATAGACTCTACTTGCCATTCTTATGCCTAATAGTGATTCACACAATTCATCCCTAATGTTATAGCAACACCATGAAAATCAAGCTTTTGGTCTAAAGTTAGATTGTCTCATATAGCCTAAATCTTATTATTAACCTAACTCACATACCAAGCCCATGAATGTAATTCTCAAGCATATTATCTATGGCCTTGACTCCCAACTCTTAGTTGGTCCTTATGCCACTCGTTCTCTCTCAGACTTGCACTCAAAGATATTCAAAGTCCCAAAACCAACTGCAACCCTAGAGGCACTTACGAAGGTTGCCCACTATCACCATGATAGCTCTTCCTCTCACTTTAGGTTGACTATCCTCTTGCACAAGGTGGAAACTCTAGAAAAAGATGTTTATGATATTCTTAGAATGAATGGGTTGGTGGATTGCTAAGATTAGTGCTTATCCAATGGGTGATGGAATCAAGATCAACAATCAAGAGGGTTTGAACTTGTATGGAAGAAGGTGTAGCTAGGCTGTTCCAAACATGCTCTAACCAACCACATGGATTCACTTCAATATGCAAAAAATTAAAGGAGGGCCCTTCCAAAAGTGCTGCTCACAACAAGTACAAAATCAGCCAAGTAATAACGTGCAACCATGAATGATTAAACGACAGCCACAAATGAAACCATAAATGAAGTAGACACAACTAGGAAGCCCTCTCTATTGAATGATCAGCCAACAATACATTGGTATTAAAGCATGATTTCACCAACAAATCAAGAGAGCCTAGATGTGCCACACTTAACCTTGAAACCCTAGCTAGAGAAGCCCTCAAAATGAAATGAACAGCCCTAACCGAGACTTTACATCAGCAAATATTCTTCAATAAACCCAATGATTACAGCAAGATAAAGGGAAGGTTTCACCTCAACCCAAATGTCCTCTTATTGGAGCAAAATAGCCCTTCTACAAAGATTATTCCAGCAGATTTGTACTAGTAATTTCCAGCCATCAAATTGACCCAAGAAAACAGAAAAAGATGAAGAACCTTGCATTAAATGCCCCTTGACTTCTTCCTCCCAATAGATCTTCAACTAGGTTTGGAGGGGATCTCTCACACAATCAACCATGCCCCTAGCTAATGAATCTTTCCTCTATTTATACCTTTTCCATCCAAATTTAGGGCTTCCTCCATCTAGGGTTTACAGAGGTGAAATTAACATTTCCATATAACATGCCCTCCTACCTAGGGTGCACCTCCCTAGGTCTTCTTTTCGGTGATTTATGGTGTCTTAAACACTAGCGCTCTCCTTCTAGCATGCAAGTGATGTAATAATGATGTTCTAATTTAGTCTTTCTTGACTTATAGGTCAAATTTATCTTGGGACCATTGCATAGGTCCATTTGCCACTTGTCGTCATTCTACTCTTTTAGAGTATTCATTAATTATTTGCCTAGGGGTTTAGACCATGTCCACCATGCCACATGGTGCTTCCTTATGCAAGGTCACCTCCAAATATGTAGAACATGCCTCGAACAAAAGTGTCTTTACCCAAATGTCTCAATGGTGAAATATGCCTCTAAATATGTGTTATGTGCCTTGGATAATGTGTAATACCCCATAAAGTCACTTTATCATGCTTTTAATGGCTTCTTTCCCACAACGTCCCTCCTGCAAGGGGATATAGGCTTACGATCAAGCAACTAAAATGCTCCATTGAGGTGAACACCTCATTTAATGACCTCCTTTGACTGAAACAATGCTCCAAACTAGGGCGTTCCTTTGTCTCCTATCATGTTCAGGGAATCCTTTGAGATGGGGCGTTTGATCTCCTTCATGCTTTTGACCTCCATGATGTAAGGTGTTCTTATACTGTGGTTTCCTTGCTGCTCATATCATCCATTAATGTGGTCCTGGACAAGCCTCCATCAACTTGTAACTATCCAAAAGTCTTCTTTTGTGCTCAATATGGGATGAAAGGCGTATGAAAATGTAAAGTGAACTATGCATTTTCAGAGGGGCACCACACCACCCTATGGAAAATTCCTAGGGCTAGGGTCTAACAGTTCCTATGGCTTATGCAGACATGGCAATATTGGGATACTGATTCATGTGCAAAATATATGAATAACCTACCATTTTTGATGTATATAGGAATCTCAACTCCTGGATCCCTATCTCTTTTTTGATTTTTAATGGTTGAACCATACCTGAATATAATCTAATAATTTTGAAGTCAAATGAATATAGACAAATAAATAGGAAGAATCTGGAATTGTTGTTGGTATTTGCTGAGTTCTGATTGTTGAGAATCTTTGGATCATTATTAGCAACTCTATGATTAATTCCCTTCCCTAACTGATGTGTTTTCCCTAGCTTGTAACATGTCTTCTCGCTCTGCAGTGATTATTGTCCTTGATGAGGTAAACTTTTCAAACAAAAGAAACTAACTCCCATGTTTTTTCTTCAAGAGGTTTATTTGACCATTCAACCGTGTATTCCTTAGCCTCTTAGTTCTGAACCTTCCTACTTCTTTCATCAATCATCATTGTTGGGTCATTACCTGTTGATAGCTAACCCAACAAAAAACGAGTATCACCTTCTCATTAATTATTCAGTGACAACTGGATTCAAACAGCATTATGAAGCACACTTGATATGTAAATGAGATACTTACCAACATGCTTGAAGAATAAATGGATTCTATATCATCGCAAGGTTGTGATAGAGATTCTAAACCATTGAAGGACTGTAATTGGCCATTCCCCGTTTGAACTTTTGAGTACATAAAGAAACCATTGCACTGTGTCATGCGAAGCAAAGATTAAATATTTTTCAAAGTGTATATCAAGTATGCTTCCATTACGTCAGTGGTTTTATTATGGATTGTGCATTGTTAGTTATCAAATGGAATTGGTTCAAACCTAGGAATGTTAAATTTGATAGGATTTGGTTCAAACCTAAGAATAATAATTTTGATAGGAACTGATTCCAAAATGAATAATAGTAAACTTGATATGTATTAGGTCTACAATAAATTTCTCTTACTCTATATTCATGGGTGTTTTAGAAGAAGTGATTGTGAAGAAGAAATGCATGGATGTACATGTTGAGGTCAATCTCTTAGTATATAGCCTGCTGCAGGAAAACAAACACTGTAATATAATGAAAGCAATTGTCAAAGAAGATTATTGGCATGGTAAATAAGGGTTCAGGCAGGCAACCTTTTTTTTCCAAGGAAAACCTTGTGGGGAAACCCAAGGGATGCTTCCCCACATTTCTGGATGGTATCCCTAGTAAACTCGTCTCTGTAGACTAGTGTGCCTCGCCCAGGGGGATGCTTCCCCGCATTTCTGGATGGTATTCCTAGTAAACTCATCTCTGTAGACTAGTGTGCCTCACCCAGGGGGATTTGAATCGGGCACCTACTGGGAACTAGCCAAATGCCTAGCAACATTGGCGACAACTGGTCGAGCTAAACCCTTGGGCTATTAGGCAGGCAACCTTCTTTCTGTTTACAACATATTTGTCAGAGGTAGTTCAATAATGATGTCTATAAGTGAGGGAAGCACTGTACCACTTTAGTACATTGTTATTACCAAAGTCTGCCACAAATGCATTTTCAACAATTTGCCAAGTAAAATAGATATGAAGCATGTAGAATCAACAGCCAAAGAATAATAATATTCTCTCCTATGAGTCCTGCAAGAGAATTAAGCTCTCTGACTGTGCAAAAAGTATGGGGAAGACTGACTCTCCTTCTCTCCTTGCGGGTTAGGGACTTTTCCTACTTGTCGCTATCTCCAAGCATCATCTCGTGCAGCTAGCAGCCACCAAAATACAGGGGCACGCTCCTCAGCAACTCATGTTTCAGTCATTGCCACCTGTAGAGGGATTGAAGATGAGTTCCGATATGACCATTACTCAGAAAAGTGACATCAAGCAAGATGTCACTTTGTAAAGTATTCTTCAATGTTGATTTAAACTCCATCAAAATGTTGTTTCATTTGACTTCCATTTGAAAGAAAAACAATGTTATGTAAATAATTCACTGTGCTTCATTGCCTTACAATCCTCTGCCAACTCCCAGAGCTTTACAGCATCCTTTAACTAGTCCTAGCTTCAAATTGCATACATATTGAACATTCCCAACATTTGGTTAAACACTGAAGTCCAAACAACCTGCAGCACAAGAGATATATATATTGAGTGACCGTATAATACTGCCTTTGTTAGTGTTTGTAGATGTTTCAACATGCCAACAATTGAAGAACAATTAAATTTAAACCAGTTTCAAAATTCAAACAACCTGCTTGCATCTCTGACTACCATTGTTAAAAAACTCCAGGTTGCAATTATTTAAATTAAACAAAGGATATACATAAAGATCAACCTCTATAAAATTGTAGACTGCTAGTGTTTTAAGGGGACATCAGACACGGCCTCTTCTTTATGTGGAACTTCCATGCAAGAGCATATTTCTATATGCAAAATGCTGACAGAGCATACAATACTGTTGGAAAAATAGATACTAATACAATATCATGCCTTCAGTTAATTGGTTTGAATAAAAAATATACCATTGGTATGACTGCTATCCGTTGCTATCATAAAGCCCCTGTGCAACATAAGAATAGTGGACAGGAGTGCTGGTCAATTATTATACCACCTTTTATCATCAATATCAAAATTCTACTGCTTCTTCTACCAGTTCAACGGGATGCAGTGGCATGCAATCTCTAAGAGAAATCACAAAGGTCTTTCACATAGAGAGAAACAGAACATGCAGCTTTTAAAAACATTCTTTTTCGCTCCAAAGAAGAGACAGAAACTCAAGAACGCATTAATGTAAAATGGCATCTAAAGCCAAGAAAGCACACACAAACGAGACACTTCAAAACTAATTTCACATAGCGAGAAACAGAACATGCAGCTTTTAAAAACATTATTTGTCGCTCCAAAGAAGAGGCAGAAACTCAAGAACGCATTAATGTAAAATGACATCTAAAGCCAATAAAGCACACACAAATGAGATGTTTCAAAACTAATTTTTTAAATGTTAATTATTAAACCCCATAGATTTCACTTATATTTCCTTGCTACCGTCGTTCCTCCCAGGGAGAAGCTGAACTGGTCTCAATCCAATTCCTGCTTGCCTGTTTCAGAGTGCACACAAAATTCTCAAATAATTGTTGAAAGTTTGTTGGATGATGGTTGATGCACTAAATTATAAAACTTAAATTAGCATAGAGTTGAGTTGAAATTATCGGTATGAGTTCTATCAAGCATGAATATTATCTGAATTATATTCGATGTAAAATTTTTGTTGCAAGATTCCTGAGAAGGCCATAATGATATCTGGATTCTGTACTACACAAGACTGATGAACTCCTGGTTCATTTGAATTTGAAGTTTGAACACTTTGTAGTAAAGAATCCTTGATAGTCGTATTAATGTGGAATGGCACTATCGTTTTTAGTCTAATATGTGGAATGACACTTTGATTTTTAGTGAGCTGGTAACCAAGGGGGCATCATGAAGACAGCAATAACAAGTGGGGGCACCCACAAAACACACGTGCACCTCTAAGTGATGTTAGAAATAGAGACCATAACTGGTGTATTACGAGGATACATCTGGTTAAAATTAAAATTACAAACCTGCAAACACATAACTAGCTTACTATTTTTTTTGCTTTTGGATGGCCAATTTATTGCATGCTGAATGCTCCTTACCACGAGATCAGATGATTTTATCGAGTAAGTAAATGACATTTTAGTGAAGGGATACTCTTTTGAGTAAATAAATGTTTGCTTTTGTTTGAGGTCTGCAGAAGTTGTATCATTTTTGAGCTTTGAAGTTTGAAGCATTCTAGCACTGGGATATTTCATGGAAATACTGGCTACTAACAGGAACTAAGGGCTGCACTAGATGCATGAAAGCAGGCTACCTAATGTGCTTTTGTATGTAACATCATGCACCTGTAATGAATCAAGTTCAATGTTTTTTTCTTGTTCTTCCAATATTGTGAATAATTTTTATAGGTTTTTGTAGGTTATTCAATAAACGATATAAATTATGCGATGTATTGTGAGATAAAGTTTTTTATCAGATTCATTGATAAGTCCTCATGGAATTCTTTTCAATGTTTATAAAGTTGCCAACTTGCGTGTTACTCAAGTAAAGCATACTATGCTCAACTTTTTTTCTATGCAGTTCCAGGGACGACTAAATTATGGCAACTCTGAAAACTCTGAAGATAAAGACAGGCACCTGTAAGCGAGTCCTCAAAGAGCTTCATTCATATGAAAAGGAGGTTGACAGGGAAGCTGCAAAGACTGCTGACATGAAAGAGAAGGGTGCTGATCCATATGACCTTAAACAACAGGTACATAATCTTGTGCTGGACTTTTAGTGCAGTATATGGCATTTGTTTGCCAAATTGTTGGATTCCATGTGGAGAGTTCCAACTTTCATTTGCCTTTTGCCTGAAGGTATTAAAACTAAAGGTTGATGTAAAGGCACACACATCAAACTTTTGGATGATATGTTATTAGTGATCATAAATGGGCAATATGTGTTTTTCCATTACTACCTTTTTTGATGGGTTCATGGTGATAATTTATGTAAATATTTTAGATTGGTCAATTTTAATTTGATCATTAAGGGTCAATGTAAGCGCCAATATAAACATCAAACTTTTGGATAATGTGTTATTAGTGATCATAGATGAGTTGATCTAAATGTTTTTTCATTATTATCTTTGTTGATAAGCAGATAGTGATCTTTTATATCAACATTGTACATTATTCACATTGACATCATATGTTAGCATTATTGACATTTTAAGTTTTTTAGTTATACCATGTTAGTGGTCCCAATTAGTGTTAATCTGTTGAAAAAGTGAAATTGCCCTTCATGTTCTTTCCATCACTAGCTGCTTTGATAAGTATTTGGTGATAAATTTTATGAAAATGTTGTAGCTGAATCACATTGACATTCTGTGTTATTATCACTGACATTTAAATTTATGTTAATTAATCATAACATGTTAGTGGTCCCACAATGTTGTTAGTCTATTGATAATTGTCATTCAGTTACATAAGACGCTCTCCTTAAATAAAGGCATCATGAGAATTTGAATTCATGTCTCCTATTTTCTCTCCTACATTCCCTTTGCAAGTTCTAGTATATGTGCATTGTGAGCAGTTCTGTGTCTGTTTTCTTATCATTCTAATATCTATTTGTATCAGATCTTGATGATCATGCCATATATGGGAATTTCACTATCTTCTCAGAATCTGGTTTTCTTCACAGGCCTTGTGTCTGCACCTAGTTTTGCATATGCGAGTTTATACAACTGTTGCAATGATACAAATTTATCCAACTTTTGCAATGATATATAACTTTACACAACTGCTTTATGTAGTTCTTATGTCGTCCCAATACTGTTGTTAGGAGCTTTAGTGAGATATGCAAGCATGCAAAAGGAAAAAAGCTTCTCTAAACTTGACAGCCTGTGTACAATTCATTAGGCAGTCAAAGAATGGGAAGTTATATATGAAAGAGTAGGTTGGATCAAAGCATACACCTCATCAAGGCAGCCTTGTTGTAGCCAAACTGCAGAGGGAAACTTAGCCATGGGCATTGTTCAGAGGAGAAATCTGTCATTTGAAAGTCGATTTGGATAACAAATATTAACTAAGTCTTGACACTTTGGTTTGCATGACGTCACAGATCCAAGGAATGTAGATTTAGCTACTGACACTTAAGGTGATATGACAATATGCACTTAGCAGTTTCTGGATTCCATTTTTGTATGGGATAAAGTTGGTTATTCTTAGGTGTGCTTGGGTTAAAGGAATGGTTTCTAGTCCTCTGTTGGGTATAGATAAGCTTTTTTAGGTGTAGGTGATCTAGTTTTGTTGCATTTTCTTCCCAGTAGTATTGGTCTCCCAGTTTGAGAAACCATTGTGGTCTTTTTGAAACCCTTGTATCTAGTATTTTTGAATGAATATATTGAAGACTTTGTAGAATATACTTTCTTTAGTTTGAAATTTTTTTTGAAGTTATTTTTGATGGTTGAAAGTGTTTTGTTCATAAATTTAAGAGGGTGTCTTTTTTGGTTTGTTCGCTTTCCTTGTAATCTTTCCTCCCTCCTTTTTATTTTCATGGAGGGACCCTTTTCCCCTATTGTATTCAAATTGGATAGTAAATTGCTTGTAAGATTAGTTTCAACATGTACATGTGCATTAGTATTTAGGTCTCATAGATTGTCCCTCTTGCTTATTGCCTACTAACAATCAACTACAAATGTTGGCTCAATTGGAGACCTAGGTCCGCATCGATGTCCAACAAGGAGTCCACTGTAGTCTAGGTGTTGGCATTTTCAATCCCTAGAGAGGTGAAGGTCTCACTTGAAGCATTGTGCCAAGGCAAAGGATTGTGTAGGGCTTGTTATCCCCGATATCTAGGGATAACTAGGAGATCATGTCTCGAGGCCCACATGGTCCTAGACATGGAGTACCGAGAGCAGGAGCGACCTGGGCATGGTCCTGGAGGACCCATCTTCTTCTTCTCAGCCAGCTTTGTCCTGTCATCCGTACCAGCCTCCATCACTACCGGCCTGGTCTTGCATCAGAGAGGGCTCTTGCTCCATGAGGTAATTGGTCCAAGGTATCATGGTATGTNATTAGAAAACTGCTGTTATATATTTAGAGAGTATTGATATCTCTGTTTGTGATCTGAGTTTTTGTCTCTCTTTGTTTTGAGTTTACTGTTAGTGTATTTGCATAGATCTCTGCTGCCTTATTTAGAGGATTGGAATATCACTGTTAAGATAGGGTTTTCATCTCACTGTTAGATCAGAGCCCTATTCTACTGTCACTGCTCTATATGCTGTTCTGCACTTCAGATCTAAAGGAGTTTTGCTTTGAATTTTAAAAAGAGACTACTGTTTTCTTCTTACCCTAAAAAATCTAACAGGCGAAGAAGAGGCATTTGAGGGGCTGCTGGGCTGCTCTCTGTGGACATGCTAATCATCATCATGGTCGGGATCACTGTTTTCATTGCGGGCCATGAGACATGATCTCCTGTAGTTACCCCTAAGTGAGAGGGGGTAAGAGGTCCAACTTGCAATCCTTGTATTCTCCTTCCTGGCCATAGGTGGTTAATAGATTTTGGACTGTGGCACTACTGCATGGGTCATCTCTTACTGCAACAACAACTTCCTGCAATGTTTACAAAATTTCCCTAAAGTAAGTTTTTTGTTTGGCCGCATCAAAACTGAGATCCATAGGGGTGGTTTTTCTAATATGGAAAGGCTCCCAATTGTCACCATCACCACTTGTTTGATCTCCCCCTCTTGTTATTACATTTACCTTGGATCCCCATTCTTTGTGATATTCTTGACTTAGAATTTACCAAGTTTGTCTTGCTTTTTTGTGTCCTTGTTTCCCATTTTGCCAACAAATCTGGACAAGACTTAGTTGCGTGACCTGTGGTCTTGTAGTGGCCGCATCAAACTCTTCTTGGTTGTGGACAACTCCTAGAGATATGACCTATCTCATCACAGTTATAAAACACCTTATAGGGTCTGTTTGTCTGCCACCTTGAGGCTTGTCCTCCATGGTTGCCTCCTCCGTATCCTGTGCTATAGCCTCCACCATACTGTAGTTGGCCTCCTCCTTCAACAAGGTCTTTACTTGCTTCTTCCACTCTGAAGGAATTTCTCTCGAAACACTCTGCAAGTGCTTGTAAAGCACGATAGTTTTCCATATTGTGGGTATTTGTTTTACAAAAGTCAGAGCATTGTCATAGGGGCAGAAGTGTACTTTTGCAGCATCAGGAAAAGCTATGTGGGATGTCCATAGACTTTGCAGATCTCACAATTTTCATTGGCCATATTGCTCGAAAACCTAGTGGGAGGCAGGGTCAAGTTAGGAGTCGCACCTTTGGTCCTTAATGAGGGGCAATCATTAGCAGTATGTCCTTCCATCTTGCATGTTATGCACCAAGCTTGCTCTCTCCCCAATTTGGTTTTGTTCATCTCCTAGATCTCTTGTGTCAAGGTCAACAACTAGGATTGGAACTGTGCAAGTTTGAAAGTTGTGCTAATTGTAGGTATAGCCACAGCGTTTGTTCAAATAGTCATGGGATACCATTCATGGACTCAATCTTTGTAGTTCGGGCCAATGCTTTTCATTGTATGGTCCACTTTTGTAAACATAAGTGGCATTGTGGTTAAGGGAAAGAGACCTGAATGAACCATTGTTTGTGTTGGGTTTCATGATTAGGATAAGATAGTCTACTGATCAGGTCATGTAATCGGTAATTGTACTCCTAGAGCAGGTTGTGGAATCGTTGATCATACTCCTAGGCACTGCTACTAGTGCTCTGTTTGATATCCTTCAGTTCAACTCAACTCATCTGGTATTCGGCTATAAATCCTGCCTTTACCTTGTCTAGGATTTTCATTGTACCATGAGGATTGGTCTGCACAAACTTCATGTACCATTGGAGAGTCCTCCCTGCCAAAGTGGTTTGGAACTCTACCAACGTAGCATTTGGAGTAGTGGTCCTCTTTGCTGTCCAGATCAACTCACATAGGAACCAGTGTTGGTCTGCATCACTATTGCTCTAGCCATATACTGGTTTGATTGTTCACAAGAATAAAACCTTGCAAGCCTAGTTGACTGACCAGACTCGTCCCACCACTCAAATTAGAATTAAAACCCACAATTGCACTTCCACCAACACTTGTATTTCCCCCCTGAACTTGGCTGTCCGCCACTACTATTTCTTGAACTACTATTAGGTGGTGCCAAGCAATTATTTCTGTTGTCTTAAAATGCACAGGGGGTGATGATTGCTCTGGACCAACTCCACTATCTTTAGGCTATACCATGTTTTTTGCTCCCTCTTCTCCTTCAAATAGTTGGAACACGTCACCAAGCGCCTCACCATCTCGCAGCCTGATGATGATGTCCTCTCATGTCGTAATCAGAATTTTCTTTGGATGTGATTTCCTCTTGCATTGTCTCTGATCTGTTGGCCTGAACACGTTTGCCTATCTGCTGTACTTCCCTTCTTGTTCTCTTCAACTATTTGGATGTCTCATTTCTCTCCATCCCTCTTTCGAGACTTTCTTCTGTTACCAATCCACATTCTCTTAACCACTGACGGACCTTCTCTTCACTTTTTTGCAGTCTCTCTAACTCCTTTAGTTGCACTTCTGTTCTCTTTTCTTCATCAATACCTCGTCTTACCACTTCGGCTTCTTGATGAATCTCTCGTATCTTGTTCAGCACCACTTTTCAGTTATTGTATCCCACTTCAAATCTCGCTCCACTCTCGCTTGAGCTTGTGCCTCCCCCATGACACCCTCTGCCTTTAGCTACTCATTCCTAGTGGTTCCATCTCAAGTTACCCCCATGTGCAAGTGTTTATGCTACTTAAAAGCCATATAGTCTTCCTCCCCCAAAAACATCTTCACCCAAGTCATGATTTCCTTTACTAGCCTCATGCGAGCTCCCTTCTTGAACTGTTCTTTTGCTCATGAAAAAGACTGGTTGAACTCAATTGCAAATTCAACAATATAGTGTTCTATCACGCTCTTAACCCAAAAGTTGACGGCGCTTGTGACTTCGTGATCAAATCTTTGCAATGCAACCGTGTTTTGAACATTCCACTGGATCTCCCTTCTTTTCCAAGCAGGTCGCGGATTCTCCCCCATTCTACTTAGCCATTCGAATAGTAACTTTGGAAATTCTACCTAGAAAATTTCATAATTTCATAGGTATTGTTGTCATCATGTAGCAAAGTGGATTGCCAGCTAGTAGCGTACTTGCTCTACAAAGAGGTTGCCCTGTCTAAACCACTAGTTTTCCACATAATTTTGGGTTAATGTAATATTCATATTGTTAAAACGCTACACACATCATGATAGGGCCTGGGCAATGGAACCATTTGTTGGCTCAATTTGAGATGTAGGTTTGCATCGTTGTCCAACAATGGGTCTACTATAGTTTGGCGCTGGCATTTTCAATCCCTGCAGAGGGGAAGGTCTCACCCGAAGCATTGTGTTGGGACATAAAGGATTGTGCAGGGCTGAAACAACATGACTAATACAACCATTTCCCATCCCAATGACTATACTAAACACTAGTTACCACTGCATGCCCCTTAACATTATTTTGCATTCCCCTTCTACCCATTCAACTATTGAATGTTACCATCTAGATCATCATTCATCGAAATCTAAGTGTGCAACATCTATGCCATCAGAACACTACCACTTAACATAATAGATAAAGAACAAGAGTAAAAGACATCATCACCATACAATATAAAGGCAGATATAAATTGAAAGGGGGGCCTCATTCCATTAACTTCCAGCATGATCCAATACATCATTACATAACAGTGATTCATTCACCAGGATGCATCAGTACTATAGATCCAAAATATGACCCAATATCTAACATTTACCATCCCGGATTCCCAGCACTATGTAACTAATATCCAACTAAAATCCAATTCACAAATAGGCTGAGGCCTTCACATTTATACAGTCATGCCTGGAGGCGGGAGGACTCATTTTCAAACTCAAAAACCATTAGGTTACTTTTAGTTCCTCATTTATGAACCAGTTCATATATTTTCTAGCATTTGTCAAGTGTCTTCAATCTTCTGCCACTTTGCTGTTTAATCACCTGAAGTTGTCATCGATATCCGGATTTCTATCTCCAACTATCTCTAATACTCTTTATTACTGCTAATGACCTTCATTTAGGGTGGTACAACTCATATCTCTCTGTTTGCTGAGTTGGTGTCATCGTGTCCGTCAAAACGAAGGGCCCAACAACAATGTTTCATGATATTATCAATATAGGGTATCGATGTTATGAGGCATATTCTAGTGAAAAATCCTCTCGCCAGGATTGAACATAAGCAGTGGCTCCTGCTACCATCCAAGTTCCTTTTAGCAGTACTCCATGGGCTATATAGTTGTTGTTTATATATTTTATATAGTTGTATGCTATTTATGTTGACATTTTATGTTAATCAGTCAACACATATTAGTGCTTCCATAGATTTAATATCTATTTTGTTAGTCCATTGATTATTGTCCTTCAGTTACATAAGAGGTTTTCCATAAGTAAAGGTCTCTACAACCAGGGGTTGGGGGAGATCCCTGTGCATGTGTGTTTTCTTGCATGTATAACACTAATAAAATTAAGTTAAAAAAAGAGCCTACGTTTAATTTTTTTTAATTACCTTAACCTAGAAAAAGATGTATTAATAAACTTATTTTTTTCCAAGGAAAACCTTGCAGGGAAACCCTCGGGCACTTGCTTGCATTTTGCGGATGGTACCCAGATTCCAATGTAAACCTGTCGGCATTGTTTGTGGCACCTGACCTATTAGGGACATCGAGTGAGGCACGCAACAGAGGCAGCCACCCAGGGGATCAACCTTGAGACCTCCTGCATTGAGCCTAGAGCACTCAACCACTCGAGCTAGCCCACTGGACTAATTTATCTTATTTATTCCTATATTTAAACAACTATATAGTAAACTAGCATAGAATCTAGATCCATCTTATCCTTGGATCTATATCACATGGAGAGGGATCAAATAAGGCGAGGTGCAAACCTGTATAGTATCTAAGAGTGCAAAAAGATTGAGGTTTGCACCTCCAGTTTTTTTATGCCTCTTGGTGCTTGATATCCGGGGTCAAGATGGATCCATGTAGTGTAATTTTTTTTGATAATCTGAATGCATGAATCTGAATCCATGTCTCATGTTGTTTCTCCTGCATTCCCTCTGCAAGTCTTGTGTATTTGCGTTGTTAAAAAGTTTGTCTGATTTCTGATATTGCTCATAGCGTTCTTCAACATCAGTGGAATGAAGTGAATCAAACTCGCCCATATCTCTTGAGTAGAGGAAGAGCTGATAAAACAATGGCTATATCCTCTGTCGTCAGTGAGGCAGGCTGTCTTGCAGTATATTGAACAATTCATTACAATGCCATTCAAGATCGATGTTCATGATCAAGATGAGATTTTGTGGATGAGTCAAGGTCAACAGGCAGCTAACATGTGGATTAAATCCACACCATCATTTTTTCCATCAAACACTTTTTGGACAGTGTAGAGTGTGACATCATTCCAATGGATTGTTGTGATCTTCTATTTGTCAGATGATCATCATAGTCGCCATGGTATTTATAATTGGCTACTGCAACACTTATACATTGCACAAGGACAAACAAATATTATCAGTTCAACTCCTCTTTCTCAAGCAATTTGGAACTCTTTATCATGAGTCAACAAATCGCCTTGTTTATGTTTTCCTTGAGATCAAAATCAATCAAGACCTGCCAATCCATCAGTTGACTTGTCCAGCCAATCGATGTCTCTAGCATTAATAAATGACCAACTGCTTCAGCAATCTCTCTAGATCTGCATAAATGACATCTTGATGCAGATTACATGGGACCATGAATAACACATCCTCCAGGCTCTAGTGCATACTCCAGACCAAGACATTGGTTTGGAGAAGAGCATGTTGCCACTCAAGCAGGGACGAAATGATAAGCACAAAGTGATAATTTTAAATTTATGTTAATATTACATGTTAGTCACTTTGACAGTATATGCTAGTCATGTTGACATTTTATGTTAATCAGTCAGCACATATTTTTGTGCTCACATATTTAATATCAATTTTGTTAGTCCGTGCGTATTTGACCTTCAGTCACGTAAGAGATTCTCCATTAATAAAGGTCTCTAGTCCTAATTGCACTGAGAGAAGTGAGGTGCTCTACATCCTGCGGTTTGGGGAGATCCCCATGTGTGTTGCTTGCATGTGTGCACGTGTATAACGCTAATAAATCTAAATGAATAAAAGAGCTGACTTTTTATTTTCTTAATTACTTTAACCTAAAAACAATCAGCTCTATTGTTGATCTTACTTATTAAAATATATAAACAACTCTAAACTAGTACAGATCCATCTTAACCTTGGATCTACTACACATGGAGAGGGATCAAATAAGGTGAGTTTCAAACCTCAATATTTATTAAATAGTATCTGAGAGTGAAAAACTATTTGCACTTTGTTTTTTGATGTCTCTCAGTGCCTAATAGATCTGAGGTCAAGCTGGATCCATGCTAGTGTAAAAACATTTTGATCATCTTAATGCATGAATCTGAATCCATGTGTCATTGTTTCTCCCACATTCCCTCTGCAAGTCTCGTGTGTATGCATGGTTAAAAAGTTCTGTCTAACCTCTGATCTTGCTCATATTGTTCTTCAGCATCAGTATGCAATGAAGTGAATTAAACAGGTTTTGGGCTTGTGGTTTAGTGGTTGAGACGGGGCATCTCCACGCTAAAGATCCAGGTTCAAACCCCAGTTTGCACAGAGCCCTGGAAATTAAGTTATGAGCCTAGTTTGATGGTGATATGCAACATTCATTAAAAATAGAATAAAATTTGTGCATGAAGCCTTGTAATCAATTATTAAAGTATGCAATGCAAGAGTACTTTATGTGTCAATAATAGCAAATAAATTTATTGCAGTAATAAAATATTTGATATGAATCAGATGAAATAGAAACCTGGGCAAAGCTCAAACTTATCTCTCTAAAGTCGTTCTGTTTTGCACATAAAAGTTGCAGAGCCTGGTGCATCTTCATATTGTGTTTCTATTTATTTTGTGGTTTAAAACAACAGATTCTACGATACAAGCCAACACTACAATTGTGTTGTTTGTTCTCTATGTGGCTCTCCCCTTAGCTTGTTTTACCTAAGTAAATTTCTGAAATTTTTAATGACTTGTTGGTCCATGAAAAAAATAATAGGGCAATGGTTTGGTAAATCATATTACGTACATAAAAGTTGGAGAGTTTGGTCTTTCTTTATATTGTGTTTCTATTTCTTTGTGGTAAAAAACAACAGATTCTGTGATACAAGCCAGCACTATGATTGTGTTGTTGTTTGTTCTCTATGTTGGTTCTCTCTTATAGCTTGTTTTTCCTATGTAAATTTCTGAATCTTTGAATGACTAATTTATGAGCCCATGTAAAAATTCATAGGGCAATGGTTTGGTAAATCTATCTTAAATCGACTGGAATTTGATGTGTGTCTGCTTTCATATTACATTGCCTATCCTCTTGTTCTCTATTTTAACAGATTTTATGATCACTGAGTTGGCTTTCATTCTGTGGCTTAGGAGAATGTACTAGCAGAATCAAGGATGATGCTTCCTGATTGTCGGAAACGCCTTGAATCTGCCCTTACTGACTTGCAGGGAATGCTGGTATGATTCAGTGTTGTTCTCTCTTTAAAGGAAAAAAATTCTCATGCAGGTTCAGAAAACATTTAAAAGCTTCAATTTGAATTACAAAGATATACTCGACTGTTAAAAACATTTCTTAAAAATTGAGATGGAAAGTACATTTTTGTCTTAATGCAGGCAGAGCTAGAGCAGTCAGGTCAGGAAGGTGACGAGATTCGTGAAGCAAAAACTGTAGTAAAAGATGTAGAAGCTTTGTTTGAGACTCCCACGTCATAAGGGCACTCGTTTTTCTATGAAAATAACATACTTTATACAAAGTTGCTCTGAGAATTTTTACTGATTCTTGGAGGTCTGTTTGAGAACATAGCATTACTATGACTTGCTGTTTGCTTGAAAACACTACCTTCAAGCTACTTTTTAGATGTTTATACTAAAGCCCTCAAAAGAGCTATCTTGACTCTATTGGTTGATTAGGATTTGTGCTTTGACAATGGGGTATATGATATTTCTTCTATCATTTGTTTTAGAAGTTCAACTATGGACTGCAAATGGTGATTTTTATCCTTTGTAAGCATCATAGTTGAAGTACTTCCTTTTGTTTTCTATTTTTTCCATTATTGCAGCTGAATTGTAAATATATTTGCTGATTTACATTGACTGATGACAGAGGGTCCCATATTAGATTTAGGTTTAATTCACAATTTGAGAGGGGGCATTGCCACATTAATGACCCAGGTTCAAACCCTGCCACCTTGGCAGGCATAAAAGCCTGGATTCATATGCAGAATCAAATTCAATAAAAACATTGCATGTTTGTGTAGTCATGTATAGCAATTCCTTGAAGCCCAAGTTGTAATTCTACAAACAATAAAGAACAGCAAAAACTAAATGTTTGGCTTACTGGGATAAGCTTATAATTATTCTTATGGTTGCAACTATCCATTTTAGGCAGATTACATGTGAAATATAAGCCTTCATGCTATAGCACAAAAGCCTTTATTAAACAAGGGCTGGGTGTCGCTTAGTCCCTGCTTTTTTATGTGATGGGTTGAATAATAAAGAGGTTCAGTAACTTTGACAGTATATTAAATCAAAATTTGAATATGAACTCTGCAGATTCATATAGTTTAAACCTATCTTTGCATATTTTTTAAGTTAATGAAAAAACATTATCAATTTACACTTTCAACATTATCACTGTTGATATTGCATCATTGACACTACAAAAATTGCATGCTGGACCCTTAATTTTGCTAATCTATCATATAAGATATCATTTTCTCATTGTACTTATATTTTCTTGTTGCACCGAGAGTAGGTGTTCTACAGCCCAGTATGGGGGAGATGTTGTCACTTGATGTTAGATTTGATAATGTTACATTAAAATAATAATAATCATGATGATGATGATAAAGTCTGCTTAATTAAAAAAAATTAAATAACTACGTACCTACATATTTAGATAACAACATATAAATTAAAATTTACACATCAAGAATTTTGATCCCTCTTGGTGCTGGCTAGATCCAAGTTTAAGATGGATCTACGTTGGTGATATTTTCAAAATAAAAGAAACTAGACTTGTAATTGTTGACTTGTCCTAATGGAAATCATCAAGTCTTTGCAAATTGCACTGCGATGTGTTTGACAATGTTCCTCTTTTAGCCGTGGGTTTAATGTCGTCTATCAATAGAGTAAAATTAAAAATAAAATTTGGTAGAGTTTAGTTACTACCAAAACTAATGGAGGGAGTGAGGTGTCACAATCAGGATGAAGATAATGAGTTGGAAATGTTTAGTAAAGGCAGTGACAATACAATATTAATCCAGCAGGTTCTGAAACTCCAAGGTACACATAGTGCTCCTCTTTGAGTTGCCCACATAATTCCTTGAAATTTTTTAGTAAAGGTAGTGAAAATTTGGTAGAGTTTAGTTACTACCAAAACTAATGGAGGGAGTGAGGTGTCACAATCAGGATGAAGATAATGAGTTGGAAATGTTTAGTAAAGGCAGTGACAATACAATATTAATCCAGCAGGTTCTGAAACTCCAAGGTACACATAGTGGTCCTCTTTGAGTTGCCCACATAATTCCTTGAAAATTTTTAGTAAAGGTAGTGAAAATTTGGTAGAGTTTAGTTACTACCAAAACTAATGGAGGGAGTGAGGTGTCACAATCAGGATGAAGATAATGAGTTGGAAATGTTTAGTAAAGGCAGTGACAATACAATATTAATCCAGCAGGTTCTGAAACTCCAAGGTACACATAGTGGTCCTCTTTGAGTTGCCCACATAATTCCTTGAAATTTTTTAGTAAAGGTAGTGACAATACAATATTAATCGAGTAGGTTATAAAACTCCGGTTCTGATACTCCAAGGGACACATAGTGTTCCTCTTTGAGGTGCCCACATAATTCCTTCTGCATTAGAGGTGTTGGCACACTCATAATATGAAAGCTAGGACTGGATTAGTTACAAACCAATCTTCTCTTGTAGGCTGAGTTATTAACTAGGCACCCAACACATCCACAGATATATGCAGTGGGAGAGGAAAGGAAAGGAGAGCAGAGCAGATTGATTAATCATTCAATGCATGTGAATGTGAATACATCAAGATGTTTCACGAGAGAGACAATATCATGTATACAGAGGTTGAGACATAACTTCGCCCAACTGCTATATGACTTCTTATTTATAAGATGTGACTTTATTATATTAAGTCTCTTGATTATTCTCCACTAGGAGTGACATCCACACCCATTGGTTTTTTATATTTATTTGTTCTATACACTATCATAGATCCATATCTCAAATTAACATAGATTCATTTATAGATTCGTTTATACACTAGCATAGATCCTATCTCAAATTAACATAGATTCATTTGAACCCTGGATGTTGTGAGAGCAGCTTGCTTCTCTATGCAATTATCGGATACTTAGAATTTTCAAAGTAGTTTAATTTACAGAGAATTTTCCAAGTAATTTAATTGAGGAATATATTTATTAAGATATCACTCATTCATCTCCGAAGTGTAGATCACTTGGTGATGGAGTGCACTGTTAAGGCATGTCGTTATGTGAGGTCACTGTATCGAAATCTTGATTTCGCTGTGTTGTGCTTGATGCATGTGCCATTACACCTAAAAGTTCTAGTGATAGCAGTCAAAATCGACCCTATATCACATGAGTATGAGCCCAACTTAAGTACTGATTCTGTTAAAAAAAAACATCACAACATTCAATGTATTGTAGTGCTAGGACTTTAACAAACATCTCTTTCTAAAAATGACCGCATGAGCAAAGTGCCTTTGTCACCTCAACATTATTGATGTTTTGGTTTATTTGTGAATCTTTAACTTGTCATGAGGTAGTCACCTCAATGCATTTTTAGTTGCACAATTAAGATGTTTTGGTTTATTTGATGTTGGGTAAGTAAAAGTCAACTAAACACACCCTCCAAATGAGCTAAGCTTCTCAAATTTTCAGAATTGTTAGGTGTTAGTAAACAAAAGATTATTTGATGACTTTATATAGCCTGAGTGGGCCTAATGGTTAAGAACATGTGTTTCGTCTTAAGAGGTCACAAGTTCAAATCCAGAGGGGGGTAGGGTATGTATACCTCCGTAGACTTTACCAGTCAAATCGCTGGGCGGAGGGGGTCCCTTGTCCCATAAACAAGGGGGTCTCATACACCAATTAGGTGTCTGGCTTGGCCGTGACCTTAAAAATGGATTATTATTATTATTATTAAAGCCGCAGGCTAAACGTTCTACGAAATGACGTTTTTTTTGGGGACATTTGTCTGAAATCTGGCGAGAAATTATTAGATTCGTAGATTTGAGCGATTATTTCTGTATAATCCGAGTGCCCCAGGGGTTCTTCAACACGTTGAATCCATTTCTGCATTTAGAAATGGATTTTGAAACAAAAATAAAGATTTGTGTAAATTTATATTGTTAGATTCTGGTGAAAAAAGCCATTTCGTAGAATAGATAAACAATGCCTATATTAAATACTTCAAAGGCGGGTGGGTCATCTTATCACATCCCATGCCTTTCTCAACCATGTTATCACATCCCACACTTAACAATGGCGAAAAAAGCCATTTCGTAGAATAGCTAAACAATGCCTATATTAAATACTTCAAAGGCGAGTGGGCCATCTTATCACATCCCATGCCTTTCTTAGCCATGTTATCACATCCCACACCTAACAATGGCGAAAAAAGCCATTTCGTAGAATAGCTAGACAATGCCTATATTAAATACTTCAAAGGCGGGTGGGCCATCTTATCACATCCCATGCCTTTCTCAGCCATGTTCTCAAAATAGTGGTTTGAGAATTGAAGAAACATCATTGTAATTACAATTCACTTGTAAGTAAATATGTGGTGCATTATTTTTATTATTATTTAATAATGATAATATTGATTTTTTTAAATGATAAAAAAATTTAAAGATTTTTTTAGTGTAAATTATTATATTATGTATAAGTTTTAATTATATTTTGATGTTGATGATTAATGTTCATTAAAATTAATTAATCTATCTACTTTAAGAAGATTACTTAGATTTCTTTAAAATTATACTAATCTATCTACTTTAAGATGATAAGAGATTACTTAGATTTTTTTAAAATTATATTTTTACATATGTAACAAAATTAACATAACAATTACTCATTCAATTAATATTAATAATTTTATAAACACATTTTAAATATTTAATTAATTAATATTAATTAATTATTATTTTTAATTATTTTCAAATATTTAATTATAATTAATTAATTACATCATAAACATATTTTTTTTATTAAAAATACTCATTCAACTAATATTAATAATTTTATAACTGTATTTTAAATATTTAATTAATTAATATTAATTAACTTATTTTTTAATTATTTTTAAATATTCAATTATAATTAATTACATGATAAACATATTTTTTATTAAAAATTATATTAATGTGGAAAAATATGTAAACAATGAAGTGGATCTCATAATTTGATTATATTTTTTATATAGATAAATAA
>SNQJ01S0012413.1:59649-98077 GCA_010110895.2 Picea sitchensis
GGCGGAGTGTTGACTCCAGGGGTTATAGAGGTCTACCAATCAGTCAAGTCAGCGAGTGGCACCCTTGGAGCACGTGGTGCATCTTGAAGGGCACGTTGCGCAAAAGAAACACAAGTTGGCGAGTGACACCCTTGGAGCACGTGGTGCATCCTGAAGGGCACGTTGCGCAACAGAAACAAATGAGGCGAGTGGCACCCTTGGAGCACATAGTGCGTCCTGAAGGGAACGTCACATTGATGATGATGATGAGACAAACCTAGATGACCCTAAGACCTTAACGCCTTAAGAAATTCTCAAAACGACTCCCCTAATTAATTGTCGCCCAGTTCAAATCTAAACCTAAATTTAAAACATCTCTAAGATAAAATTTTGATTAGCCTTAAGAAAATACCCTACAAAAATAAACATAAGGGCGTAAACTAAAACCCTCCTAAGTGTTAGTTAAAGTCTTCTTAAAATTAAAGGGGGTAAAGTGAAGACAGGGATAAATTAATTAAAATACGTGGTTTTAATTGTAAAAATGAATAAAAATTTAAATAACGTGTGATAGTATAAAAGTTATGAATTTAAAAATATAATGAAATGATTAATTAGCGCATGTATCTTTTTGGTTTAAAAAAAAAAAAAGAAGCAAAAAGGAATCAACAATTAAGGACTTACTTAAATGAACTAAATTTAACAACTTCA
Source organism: Picea sitchensis (assembly GCA_010110895.2). Classification (NCBI taxonomy): domain Eukaryota; kingdom Viridiplantae; phylum Streptophyta; class Pinopsida; order Pinales; family Pinaceae; genus Picea; species Picea sitchensis. The sequence continues at coordinate 60,337 of SNQJ01S0012413.1, forward strand.
TTTTAGGGAAAGTTATTAAAAGCATGTAAGGGGATCTAGGAACACCTAGGAGTAATTTTAGGAGCGACTCTAGGTGGGTGAGGGAAATGAGTCTTTTAAAATTTGTAAAGAAAATAATTTTGGAGAAACGTGGGGGATGAGTGACACTTGGACGACAGAGAATTTTTAGAGGATTGTCATTAAAACTTAAATTAATAGTGATTTAGGGAAAGTAGGTGGGTCTCAAATTTCTATAAAAGAAGGGGAAGATGAGGAAGAAGGATGGACGGTTAGCGTAACGTTACGCTGCCAGATTGTGGCTTGACTGATTGCTTGTGAGGATTTGGGATTTTCTCAGCTCGGATTGGAGTGGTAGCTCAGCCTTGCGAGGCGAGATGAGAAGCTAGACTATCTTCTGGATCTTGTGTGGCCCCTTTGCGGCTCGGGGGGCTAAGGGGGAAGCAGAGTACCCCGAGCGATTGGCTGGGAGGTACCGGTGAGGTCTCTACGGTCGGTGAGCGGGAGAGGCACAGAGCGCGGGAAGCGGCACAGAATGCGAGGACGTCATCCGAGGCAGGTGGCGAGGCAACGGTATGCTTTTCTTTCGTAAAGTAGAATGCATTAATCTTATGTTAAAATCTGAAATTGATTGTAACCAGTCATGATGAATAGACGTAATAAGGGTTTTTCTCTGCTTGTATTAAGATTGATGAATGATAATAGCCACGCACTTGCATCAATTGTGAATTTATTTACTGGAATTTTAGCAAGGGTGAATGGGAGATAGCGTAAATATTATCGCACCAATTTATACCCATTTTGATTCCCGTCGTTTATATCCAATTTCGCCTCTAAATTTTTCTGGCTAAGATGGTACTGTTTAATGGTTGACACAATACTTTTTCTACGTTGGGCCTATTGAAAACAAAAAAAAAGGGGGGAAACCAGTAGCTCTGCGATTGCCACTATGATTAGTTGTAACACAAGTTTCCTTTGCAAACCGGGTGATGTTTCCCGGGAGTATACCTCTGCATAACTGTCGAGCCAGGGCCGAGTTGTTATCTCTGTGTTTTTATGGATTCAAACTCTCTGCGTTCATTTTTTTTATTTGTATTTCACTGCATTCTATTGTTAAAACCCTCAACCTATGGGTGGGGAAAACCCCCACAATTTTTTTTCGAGCACGCGATCTCAGCGTAGGGTGTGATAAATTCCTCGCTAGATGGCGGTTAATCTCAACCCTCTGCAAGGTCGAGCTGACGCAATGACTGTCTTGTTATGGCGTTGGCGTTTTACCCTGGGGATTGGCCGTATGGCCGATTCCTTCTTCCTGGATGTGCCTCTTTTTGGCAGGATTGTTTCTTTTAAAACTCGCATCAGCCTCTGTGGATTACCCTGCGATTGGTTGCGTAATGGCTGGACAGTTTGTAGTGGAATGCACCTTTCGTTTGAGGGTGCGTAAGACATACAGTGAACAACCATCCGTTTGTTAAGTAATTTTTTTTTACCTGAAGTTAAATCACCTATTAGACAACCACCCTATTAATGGCCACAGTTTCAGCGTCCCTACCACGTCCTCTGTCTCTGCGCTTTTAGTTTAATGAACTGCCTGAGCCTGACACGAATTGATCTCTGCCTTGCTGGCACACACCCCGCGCGTCTTGCTCCAACCTTCCTTCTCAGCTGTTCGTTTTAATTGCCCTTGAAAACTGCAAACAGTGCTATTGCAGCGTAATTGTTGGGTGACAGAATAACGATATCTGCTTTTCGTAAGGGAGTAGTTATTGTGCCTTTTATTGTGATTGGGTAAGGATTAACCTTTGGTCTTGTAACACGACCCTATTGTTATTTTAATGGCAACATAAATGTTAGTATAAAGTGCAATTTAAAACGCAACATTAACACTGTTTAAGGAAAGTTTGGCGGTCGTGGCTTGCTGTTATTTTGATGACAAATATAAACTGATATATTAAAACGACAGGTCGATTTGGTTTTATGGAGATTAAATGATTTGCATTAAAAGTTTTTGTCATAATGGAAAGTAAATGATTGCATTAAAGTAATGATTTTTATGGTATAAAGGAAAGTAATCATTTTACGGAAAGTAAACGATTTGCATTAAAATAATGATTTTTCCTGTTGCAAAGAAAAGTAATCACCTTATGGAAAGTAAATGATTTGCATTAAATGATTTCCCTATGATTTTCTTTTTATGTTATATAATGGGAAGTAAGCATTGGTTATGGGATTGATTCTTTATATCCTTACTTCTCCACTATTTTTAGATGTATGCATGAGATGATATGATTTTTAGGTTAAGGACAACAATTGTTTTTGATGGATGATTATACCTTTTAGTTGTGCGTAAGAATTTCCTCGTCCATTTATGGTACTAGAACAAAAGTGGGTATATATGTAGGTGTTGAGGAATTCATATAAGAGAGAGTGATAGCACTAAATACAATGTGTAAATGCTAAAATGTGTAAGAATTTACAAGGGATTGGATTATGTATTTTCTTATTCCTGCACCATTAAATAAAGTTGACATATTGATGGTATAAATTGCTTAGATTATTCGCGCGCATACATATTTATCGTTGAATGATTGTTGCTGGACCTTGGTCTTCTGCTCATTTAGAAATGTAATGATATGGTTTTATTGTTAATGATATCATAAATTGTGTTAGTAAGGTGTAAAGGTATTGATTAGGTAATGTCGTTACTGTAACACGTAAAGGAATGTCATTGAATAATTGTTTATAAATTTTGTAATTGTAATATATTGTTTTTGAAATATGTAATTGTATTGTTCTTGCCACATAAATAAATTGCAATGTTAGAGATGATATCATTTGAAATGTATGATCATTGTTTTTATTGCAATGTTATTGTAATTAGAAATGTAATGATATGGTCATCTTATTGTAATGCTAGTGTAAACTATTGTTATTGATAAAACATATATGGTGGAATGTCCTGGATTTACGTACAATAAATTACTCGGAGTTAGTAAATGAGGGTTGTTGTTCATTTAAATAATGTTGAACTTGGGTTTCGTTGTCGGAGTCCTTTTGTCACGCGCCTTCCGTAAGGGACGTAATTGTTCTTTTTATTTATGTTGTACTTGATTGTAATCAGTTAGTTGCTTGGTTTGTTGTGTCGGGTGGGATGTAGACACCTCCATGTTCCTCAGAACAGTCGCCAGCCCTGAGACCTTAAATGGTTAAAATCGATGGGAACCTGGGCTTGAGAGTTGCTTATATGTCTTGGAGATCCTAACCATTGCAGGGTAGGATGGAGGGGTAGTCAGTTTTACTTATTGTTGATTGATTTTTGTGTAACGAATCCAGTGCCGTATCAAGAGTCTCGGGCCCTTTAAAAGTAGGGTTTCCACTCTTGCGACATACCTAACGAAGATTACTAGTTTCTGCCTGAGCAGTCGGCCATGAGCCTATCTGACCTTCTCTCTCTCCGGAGCAGCGAACTAAGATTAAATGCCCTGATTTCCTGTGCAGAAATAGTAAGATCCACTACTATGGATTCTTCCCTCTGTGTTCGTACTGTGCATAACCCAGTATGTCGTTAAATGTTTGTGTTGTGCGCCTTATGTCTATGGTCCTTTATTGCTTGCTGTTACTTGTTGTGTGCCTTCAGTCTTCTTGTGATGAACATCGTGGTTGCGTCTTTTTGGTTGTCAAATGGCGACGTAGAGTCAAGTGTGTATGTTACTTCTACACGCGCGCACACACCTTAACAAAAATAAAAAAAAATAAAAAAAAATAAAAATAAATAAATAAATAAATAAAAAATAAATAAATAAATTTGCAGCTGTTAACAGAGTTGTTGTCGTAACGAGGAGGTCGTTACACATGGATTCAAGCAATCAGGTAGAGAGTAGCTCAAATGTGAATGAGAGTATTTTCTGCACTTCAATGAAAAAGGTGGTGAATTTGAGTAGCCTTCATCACAATGAAGAGAAGGAGATGACAAAACTCTTCCATATCAATATCTAGGTCAAGAATACCAAGGTAGACCCTCTATTCAATTCTAGTTCACATGCCAATCTCATAGCAACCAATTTGGTCAACAAGATTGGGTTGGAGGTTCATGATCATCCTATCCCATATCCATTGGGGTGGGTAAACAAGGATGCAAAGATCAAGGTCACAAAATAGTGTAAGATAAAATTTGATATAAGTGCAAATTTTATTGATGAAGTGGAGATAAATGTAGTACCCCTTGACATGTGTGGAGTAGTGTTTGGAAACCCCTACATATATATGAGTGGCACAATATTCATGAGGAGAGAAATTCAATACCTCTTGATCAATTATGGGAAGTCTTTCATCATCAATGCACATAAAGGTAAATCAAAGATCTCACTGGCAAGTGCCAACCAAGCCAAAAAGTTGATTAGTTCAAGTAAGAAGTATGTTTTGTTTTTTCTTACGAGAGAATCATCAGGGTCATAAATCGATAAGAGTAAAGGAATCCATGGAGGGATGCACTAAAAAGCATAAACAACAGTTGGAGGAGTAGTTGCGGGTATATAGAAGAGTGTTCCGAGAGCCTAAAGGGATACCACCTAAGAGGGAAGTGGAGCCTAAGATATAGTTTCCACTTGAATCCTCATTACCAAATATTGAGCTATATAGACAATCTGTTATAGAAGCAGACAAAGTGAAGAAAAAGTTGCAGTAGTTGCTGGAACAAGGAGTTATTCGACCAAGCACCTCATGTGTGGGTCACATATCATCATAGTACCCAAGTATGGGACTTGGTGGATGTGTATCAACTACAAATATTTGAATAAGAATACACTCCAAAATCAATACCCTCTGCCTAGGATCGATGATTTGTTAGACCAATTGCAACATACCAAGTACTTCATCAAGTTGGATCTCAAATCGAGATACCACTAGGTACGTGTCAAATAAGAATACACCTAGAATATCACCTTCAAGACAAGGCAAGATTTGTATGAATGGTTGGTCATGCCATTTGGTTTATGTAATGCACCCACTACATTTATGAGATTGATGAATGATATATTGCACCCATATTTAGATTCATTTGTTATAGTGTATTTGGATGATATACTGGTTTATAGCTCTACTTGGGAGGAGCACATCTCACATCTCATGCAAGTGTTAGAGACTCTAAAAAAGCACCAACTATTGGATAACCTCAATAAATGTGAGTTTGTTGAGAAATCATTGGTGTTTTTTGGGTATGTGATAGGTGGAGAGGAGTTCAAGATAGATCTCACAAAAATGGGGGCCATCATAAAATGGCCAGTTCCTACTAATGTCATTGAAGTTAAGAGATTTGTTGGGGAAACACATTACCTATAGAAGTTCATAACATCCCTTTCAACAATATTTTCACCAATCCATTCCATAACAACTAGTGGTAAGAGTTTCCAGTGGGGAAAGATTTAGTAGAAATCTTTCGATGAGTTGAAACAAAAGACTAGTCAAGCACCAATTCTTGCATTTCCTAAGTTGCAGAATCCCTTTGAAGTTGAGACAGATGGAAGTGGGTATGTTATGGGGGAAATTTTGATGCAAGGAGGTAAGCCAATATGCTATCATTCCGAGATGTTTCACGGGGGACTTTTGAACTACCCTGCATATGATAAAGAACTCTATGCCCTGGTTCAAGCTGTTAAGAAGTGGAAGCACTATTTGATGGGAAAGGAAACCATTATGCACATTGATTACCATCCATTGTAATATTTGCAGGCCCATATTAAGCTAAAAAAATCAAACACTACAAGTGGATGGGGGTTTTGCAACAATTTCATCTGGTCATCAAGTATAAGAAGGGAAGCAATAATAAGTTGGTGGACATGCTTTCAAGGCCACCCACATCCAAGATTACAACTTCTGAAATTATTATGCACATGGAGTATTTTACCCATGATGCATACAAAGAGGCATACATAGAAGATGATGACTTTAAAGAGGCGTTTCAACAACTACAAAGCCAAATTCATGTAGAAGAAGGTGACAGTAAGGTTGATTATTATCTCTGGAATGGGTTACTCTACAAGCTAGACAAGCTATGTGTTCTTAAAGATGAACGATTGCATCTTATCAACGAGGCTCACACCTCCAAGGTTGAAATACATTTTTGTGTTGGGAAGATGATTGGAAACTTATAAAGGTATGTGTATTGCCCCAAAATGAAAGAAGATGTAACTTGGTATATTAGAGGATGCATAGTTTGTTGTACTAGCAAGCCCGATAATAGAAAGAAAGGTCTATACCATCCCTTACCTGTACATACACGACCTTGGGAAATCATTTCCATGGATTTTGAGGGTGTTTTTCCAACAACTAGAAAGGGACATGACTTTTTTTTGTGGTAGTTGACAGGTTCAACAAGATGTGCATTCTTGTTCCTTGTAAAAATACCATCAAAGGACAAGAAGTAGCAAAAATGTTTTTTGAACAGGTCTGGGTGCACTTTGGGATACCGAGAAGAATCATCTCAAATAAGGATACCAGATTTGTCAATGCATTTTGGACTTCACCTTGGGAGAAGATGAACAATAAGTTGAAGAGATATACCACATTCCACCCATAGATATATGAACAAACAAACATAGTCAATGGGACTTTGGTTCAACTTTTGAGGGGTTACAATCAGAAGCATATGAAGACCTGGGATGAAAATCTAATCTACATTCAACACTATTATAACATAACATTATGGTAAGTCCCCTTTTGAAACTTGCTTTGGATATTTTCCACCTTCTCCCTTAGATGTTGTTTATGCATAGCAAGGAGCACTAGTAAATTTAGGTCATTTTGCGACGATAATTTTGTTACTTGCATGGTGTTTTTTCGTGGAGACGAAAACGAATCTTGGACCCCCCAAACGTCGTATCACGCGTCATGGAAATTGCAACGACCAAATAATATCGTCGCCTATGAGATGACCTAAGGATGTAGTATCACTGTTGTTGCACGAAAGACGCCTGAAAGATGTCGTCGCACGAAATACGATCGAAAGAAGACGTAAAGATGTCGTCGCACGAAAGACGACTGAAAATTTTCGTTGTACGAAAGACAAATTAAATTTGTTGTCACACGAAAGACGACCAAAAGTTGTCATCGCACACAAGACGACAAAAAGTTTATCGTCGCACGCAAGAAGACTGAAAGTTGTCTTTGCCCGCAAGATGAATCTAGGCAATGAATTTTCAATGCCGTTGACGAATTATCAATACCATCGATGAAAAAATTCATGGGAGAACGACGAGATCTGAGTATTTAAAAAAAAAAATGAGATTAAGATTAACAAAATATCTAATGCATTACAAGGAGAAATTGCCTAAAGAATTTGACAATTATTGATATTCAATATGAAGGATATCTAAGATTACAAAGTGACATAATATTATGCACTAGGGAAGACATGAAAGATGATTAATTCAACCATATGCCCAAGAAGAAGAAAAAATAGTTTAAATAAGTGATAGGTGAGAAGGTTTTCAAGACACATGGTATGCCATATAAACCGTATTTAATAAAATGGAAGGAAAAAATTATAGAGGAAAGCACTTGATGCGAGGTAGGATAGAGCCATCTTGCTCATGTTACACTCTCCTTCCTTGTGGATTGGACTTCAATACATACATTAATATTGACATTAAAGGAATGAACATAAACCCACACAAAATGTGATAAATTACTATTTCAAATTGATCACATATCTGATAAATACATAATCGATAAACTAATTGTTACTTGAGTCACCAACTAAATTCTTTCACCATAGTTAATGTGGATTATTATTTCCCACTACCCCCTCTCAACTGTAGATCCCTAAGGAATATGTCATTGTCCTAACACCCAATCATAATGCATAAAAATACAATATCCAAACATAACAATTTTTTTTTTTTAATTGTGGCTTATGTTGAACTTTAGGAAGGGAGAAAAATCAAGCCATGTAGGGTCATTTTAATCCATCAATGCCAAAACTATATGTCTCCCATAGAAACATAATTCTTTTGTACTTGCTACACATCATAACAGATATGAAAATTTAGGGAGGCATGCATCATAGGAGATACAACTTGAAACACACTGAATATAAGAGTTAATATTATTGATAACCTATGTCCTATACTGCACATGGCCTATTAAGGATGTTCAAGTTTTAAAAAGTGATGAAAACACAACAAATATGACCAAGTCTATGATTTTATTTCTTCCTCAAATGCAATAATCGACAGATTACATTCATAGCATTTCTTGAATTAATGGAAACATTATGAAAAAGGTTGGACTAGTTTTATCTAGCTTTGCCCCAAAGTTATCAAAACTTACAAGTGAAAGATGAAATCAAAATATGAATAAAAATGTGCAAGCTTTAGGTAAAAATTTACAAGTTTTACCTCGCCTTAGGAAAATTGATTAGGATAGCAGAATAACTATTTATACTATGCTATTAGGAAACTATTAAGAGTTAAAATACATCTAATTCCGAGCTAGCTAAGATCATGGCTCAAAGGTCATGTTATTTAGATACCCATGTTCTCATTGTGCCTTGGGAGGATTGCATTAACAACTTATAAATATTTGATTCCCTAGTTCATCTACTCATAGCAATTCAATGATCCATAACACTCTCCAAATCATTGTCCCCCAAATGGGGATGAATAGTAAAAACCCATTAGTATCCCATTAGTAAAACTTTTCTATCACTCAAGGAAATGAATTCCCTACCCATAGGGGTGTCAACTCACTAATATATAGATACCTTACCTTGCTCTTTGAGCTCCTCAAACATTGACTAATATCAATGAAGACTATCAAAGGTGCTATCTATTGTTACTTAGGAGTTCAACATAGCTCTAGGTTATAGGTGCATGTCTGTATTTATTTCTATTTACAAATTCTCCATTTATACCCCTAATCTTCAACCAGTCAAGGAGATTGGTGAGGCCATTTGAGATGAAATTTACGAAAATATCCTTTGCATCACATGTATTTTAGCTTCAATATTCCAATCACTTAGGCCCACAAGTTTTTATTGGTAAGGGGAATTTGATGTAAGAGCATTGTTGATAGGAGAAAAGGCATTTGTGCATCTAGGCACAAAAATAGAGTATGTGAAAACATGTGTTAGATTTGACGTATGTGTGCAAGGTAGCAATGAGCAAGATCCAAACAAGATATGTAGGGGGAAGTCAACACAAATGAATGTTGGGCAAGGCCTAACTAAGGATGGTGCACAATAAATAGGTTCAAGGGTAGGATGCATAGAAGAAGGTTTCACACATGAAGGTGTGCAATGTAGTTGAAGGGATTCACGAGGAATACCAATAGTAATTTATAAAACCATCAAGAAGGAAGCTTTTACAACCTACATATGGATGTGTTAGTTATATGTTAGTGGTGGAGACATATATAAAGGTGCATATATTGAAGGATATTAGGTTGGATGACATCATTAATGAGGAGACTCATACAAGATGACTTTATTTATATGTAAAAAATAATAATAACGATAATCAAAGAATATGTAACTAACTGATCAAAGTAACTAACTTTTGAGAAAGAAAACATGATGAACTTACCTGAAGTCCTGTGTTCGAAGTAGATCCACAACTTGAAGTGCTTTCACTTATTCTTGATTGCTTCTTTTGAAACCTGCAAAAACTTGTGTACACAAGACTACAAGAAAAAATAGTTATACTGATAACTAACTAATCAACTTGATCAAATGTATAAATATTCATTGCGATTAGTATTCTAAACATGTAAGCATTCAACAATGATGAATCACATATCACAAACACTATATATCAAAGGAATTCCCATCTCAGATGCGACAACCTGAATAATCTCCTCTTGATTTCAAGAATAATTGATTGGAGCCGTATGATATTGGAGCAAACCTCCCTTGATCTGAAGGAGAAACAATGAAGTCAACATTGACTATGTTGTTTCTCCATTGGATCGAGAGAGGTTTTCTCCAAGAATAAACAACTCCAATCATTTTTTCTCTACTGAACATGGCCAACCACGTGAAGGTGGAATCTCCTATGGCCCCTCCCCCCTCACATCGATCTCAATTCCCCAATACCCAATCTATATTTTAATAAAAAATGTGCGTTAAAAATATTCAAAATTGATAAAAAGTGATTGTAAAGCTATAAATGAGGTTTATCATTCAAATGCATATGTCATAAAAAATGTTTTTTATAAATGAGATTTATCATCCAAAATATGTTCCAAATATACTAGCTATATAATATAAATCGATCTGTCATATAGAATTATTATACATCATAAATTTATTTTAGTCTTCTTTAGTTTTATAGTCTAGTTCTTAAGTAAGTCATCAACCTCCATGTCTTCGTTTTCTAGGGTTTCTTCAACACTTGATGTTTCTTCAGTCCTCTCATGTCGAGCATGCCTAGTCTCGTACCCACGACGTGGAGGTTGATTTGAGGGGGCCATCGCCTACAAAAAGAAAAAATATTAAATTTATATGGCTAATTTTTAAATATCATTGAAGTAGTTCATTAATATTAAAAAAAACCTCTGTCGAGGAGGATCAACTACGACATTCTCTGACATTGAAATGAAAAAATATATAAGGACAAAACCACATATGTATAAGTAATAAAAATTAGAAGTACACAATTTATAAGTATGAAATTTTTAAGTATATGATTAATATAAAGTCATTTTTTCGTCCTGGGCCTTAGTCATAGGAACATCATCGAGCTGCACCCCGCTGGGATGGGGCTGATCGAGAGCACCATGATCTTCTAGATGCGTTTCACTATCAACGCACTGTTGTCCAATACTAATGCTTTCATTGATAGTGTTTCTCCCTTGATTAAAACAAAGTAAGACATTAAAGTTATGGACGATATCAAACATTTATGTATTTTATAAGTAATGAAAGGTTGATGTGGGCTGATTTATATTTACCTTATCCCACAAACTGGATCTTGGGGTCAGCCCCATGCTTTTCCTGTGATCAATGACAACTTTATAGCCGTACTTGTAACCAATTTAGAGGTATTCTTCCGTGGTTTTAGTTCCAAAGTCATCACCTTGCATTGCATAAGATTATGTATTTTTAATGTTATTGGATGAAATTACCTGAAAGTTGTAAGGCGATACAAATAATATTGTTAAGATGTTTGAGATCTTATGATTCATGACTGTAACCTCAAGTAGCCTCCCTGGCCTAGCCTGTGTTGTCCATGTTTGAAAATCCTTGCTCTGGTTTCCTTCAAAGTGTCAGACAAACTATCATCAAAAGTCTCAAGTATGTTATATACCACACTTTTATTTAGATCTAAATAAAATTAAAGGTATTGAAATCAAAATATTGTAATTTACCTTGGGGTACCAGTTATTTGTTCTCCTGTTTTTATTAATTTGTTTTCTTTTGCATCATCAATGAGCGTCTTCCACTCCGTCTTTGGAATTAACAGAGGGTTCTCATACCCAGGGTTGAATTCCAAGTTTCTTCTATACACATCCCTCATATATTTTAAATATTCGCCCGCTGCAGAGGCAACCACTTTTTTATTGAAGGTATCTACTCCAAAGAGACCTTCAAGATAATTCAAAAGTTCGTTTTTGAGGTCAGAATTCTGACAATTCCAACTCGTACGTACGGTTGCCCCAAAAATCAAGAAGGCCTTGCTCTCCAGGTGCCTATAAAAATGGTCGTTTCCTACATGCAAAAATATATGTTGATTAATTTAAAAATAATAATCTCGATGATTTATGTTTGAGATGGACAACATGAAATAGTTAAAATATGAAAAACTACCTGGGAGTATTATTTGTTTTAATGGAAGTTCGTTATCATCAACCAAAAATGTGCACATAAGGGTCCCCGTGCTGGTCACACGTCTATCTACAGGAAATGCACCCATATCAACAACATCATTAGCCTCATCTCCGTCACCATCTCTACTAGATCTTGGCCACTGTGTGGATGTGTAGCGGTGGCTGTCATGGCTTCCATCTAATGGTGTGGAAGATGGATAAGTAAAAAATCTAGGAACTATATGATGGTCCGTGTCAAGACTCCGTGGCATCTCTGTAGCACCTCTACTAATGACACTGGGTTGAATAGGCTCCAAATATCTCTGTATAAGAAAAAAAAGTTTTTTTCGTTATATAATGTGAAAGTCAAAAAACAAACTATCATAATTGAACTTATCAATACATAAAAAAAATCACTTTAAATTATAGTTATTACCTGATATGTCCTAAGTTGTGTCATAACTAGATTGGTCCTTTCTATGATGTCTGGGGTTTGATCTGCACGGTCTAACAAGCAAGCAAGTTCCTTGTTCGCTTTAATGATCTTATTTTTAATCATTACTATTGGATCAGGGGATGAATACAATTCCTCCTCATCAGGGGAATGATGATCATCATGGCCTGCAAACTACATATTTCAATAAAATCAATATTATTGTTGGCTACATATTTCAATAAAATCAATATTATTGTTGGATTACCGAGAGGTGGGTGAATCAATAATAGCAATTTAATCCTTTAAAACCATATAATCCAAGTGTTATATCAATGAAGCATTATCATCCAATAATTGTAGAGTAAATAAGCAATGAACAAATGAACAAACATACACATACACAAGCATAACTGCTGTTTTACCTTGGAAACCCAAACGGAGAAAACCACATAATGCTTTTCTATATGTCTTGAAGATTACTTTCACTGGAAGCACCAACTTAGTTTGTTTTCCAACCTAAACTCATGAGGCTCCAACCCCTTAGATTCTTAGGCTACAACCCTGGGAAGTCTAACTCTCCACCTTCCTGCTAAAACCAAGGAGGCTACAACCCCTATGTTCTCCCGCTACAAACAGAAGGTGGATACAAACACTTCCTGGGTTCTTGCCCTGTATTACACCTCGGTAGAAGTGCAAAATGATGGAACCACTGTAACACTATCACTTTGATATATATCACTGTAAACCTGTACTAATAACTGGAACTTTCATGCATCAACCCGTGAATTCCAACCTATAATCAACTCGTATCATAAACAAGTGGATCAACCATGCACCAACTTTAAAATTTAAACACCAGAATCAACTCCGGTAATTTCATAAACAACAAGTGCATCCAACCAATGTACCTGCATGTACCAATAATGTGTCATCTACTCATCAACTATGACTCATCAATATGTACCAACATCATCAACTATACACCCTATGTATGTGCCAACTCATCCACTACTTGTCTCAAACATGTACCTCAATATGTAATCAAACCAAAAACTTCATCAATTTCTTATATCATCCAAATCTGATTTGTAGCTCCTGTATTAGACCCGTTTATATGATAACATTCCTCTAAACCTTCCTTAACTTCAACAACAAGAGACTAACATTTTCATCAAACTTTTCTTCCTCACATGCCTAGTTTTGGATTGAATAACAACCCTAACTTGAAGTAATCATAACTTTGTACCTCAGAATGTATAAAGATAAGGAAACCCATACACAAGTTCTTTAGTTGGTTTTATGTAATTCCTCCATGTGTCACTAATTATTTGGAACCTCTCTGTAAAGGAGTTATAGCAAAATGACATACCTTGTTGAATTGGCTTATTCTAGAGAGCTTAATCTCAGAGAGTAGCCCCTACATATAATATTTGTTGAATTAATCTAAAAAAATTACACAACATAATTAAATAATTTTAATTTACTCTAACCAAGACATTTGGTTTCATGTAATTTGAATCCTATATGAAGAGGTTATGATGTTTTTACTCCTAAACACTTGTTTTCACTAGTTTTAGGACTAGCCACAAACCCTATTTCTCTTTCCATGGAGGGTAACTCAAAAAATACAATGACCCACAATATGAATTGTTTTACCACATATAATTTTATATGTTTACTCAATGGTACAGCAATTTAACATTATAAATCATTATAGAAAATAGTTATAGCTTTTAAAATGGTGAGATGACCTATAAATAAACATACCTTAGAAAGCACCCATCAAAAGAATTTATCCTTCGTGATTTCGGCCTCTTTTCTTTCAATCTTCCTTCCTAATTTCTGGCTTAGATATCCTTGGTTACCTTAGAAACATATATATATTCAATATGCCCAAGCAGGATTAAAATGAGAGAGCCCTTGTCTTTATATTTACACTCTAAGTAAATTTTAAAACATCTCTAGGTCACTTGGTCTCCACTTTCCTTATTTTAGGGTTAACCCACTTCTAATTTCTCTCCATTAAATTTATTATTGAAATAATTTATTTTGTATCTCACTTTGAATTGTACACTCATTAATTAACTTTATTATTTACCTTTTTAAAAATCTCTCAAACCACTTTTGACTACTTTGACCTTTTGGGGCTTCTAGATGACATATGAGGGTCCCTCCAACTTCTAAGGCCATAACTTCAAACCGGTGAGGAGCGCATGTCCCACATACCACCGTAAATGGAATGACATGTAATATCCATATAGAATAGTATTATCTGAAAATATACTATAACCTATACCATATCCATCAAACAAACTTGGGTCCATTAAACTCGGGTCTCCAACTCTCATGGCTATAACTCTCTAACCGTGGAGGAGTTATGTGACGCTCCACATACCACCGTAGAAATGGAATGAAAACACTATCCATCTAGATAGTTTCACCAACAAATTCATTTCCTTTCATCTCATTATTCCACAATTAAGCATAATATTTTACTCCGCAGTAAAGCGTCTTTCCGTGAGGGTCTTCACCATAAGGGGACCACTTTTGAGTTCATCCATATATACTTCTATAAACCATTAAGCAAGAAAATAATGAGTCATATTTATGATCAAACAATCTTTGGGTCCATTACCCAAACCTTTGTGTCACTTGCTTTCTTCAAGGGTTGACATCGACAACCAACCTTAATCAACAATTCCCTTTGAATTGATGGCAACACTCGATGTAATAATGAAATTATATCCCTATGATCCCCTATGGAACCATGCCTCTCAGTTCCTCAGACTGGGATAATTTACCTCTCGTCTTCTCAGATTCCTGATAAATTTTTTCCTCTTGGAACCATGCCTCTAGCCTCTACAATTGATAAATCTCTCCCTCCTTTGTCATCAATGGAAAAATGTATCTTTCCATCCTAGGTTGTTCTCGACCAACCGGTCTTCTATGGTGCTCTCATGTACATATAAGACATATATAAGATAAGCATTCAAAAAATATTCATTTTGAGTAGAAATAATTCCAAGTCTGCTTAATATATTCAAAGGCTCTCGTGGAAGTGGTTTTGTAAGGATGTCCGCCACTTGTTCTTTGTGCCCATATACTCAACTCAGATGTTCTTTTCAGCAACATGTTCCCGTAGAAAGTACACTTTATTCACCGTGTTTCGCCTTGGAGTGCATCATCTGTTTTGAGATATCGATGGCACTTGTATTATCACAATATATTGGAATGGGGTCATCATACTCAACCTATATATCCACAAAGTTCGCTTTGATCCAAAGAACTGTAACACGCCATCGCAATATACTCTGCCTCAATTATAGATAGAGATATTGATGATTGTTTTTCGCTTAGCCATGATACCAAACACTCACCTGGTAAACGCTTTCTCCACCTGGTAAGCTCTTCGTCATCAATACAACCATCCCAATCAGACTGAGGCTAAGTGATAGATATTTTCCTTTGGATACCATAATCCAAACTCCTTTCGTCTCTTCGAGATATCTCAAAATCCTCTTTACTACTAATACTTGTGATTCCTTTGGTGCTTTTTAAAATCGTACACCTGTCTAACTGCTTGTATTACATCTGGTCTCGATGTCGTCACATATAGTAGGTTGCCAATCACACCCAGATACCTTTGATCCGTAGAATTTGAATCATCATCTTGCTCAACTTACAACCGGTTTGCAATCTTCCATTCAACCCTTTAAGATTGACATAATTTGGTTTTAGAAATAAAAATCTCAGTTGTTTGATTTATCCAAGTCCCAAAGAAGGATAGTTCTCCAAGTAACCCATTATTTCAAATTCATCTCCTCGCATGTCTTTGAAAATTTCCTCGGCTTAACCCACATCATCACTACCACATCAACATAAACTTCAATTAATAAAATATTACCTTTGACTCTATCTCTTTCATGTAGAGGTTGTTGTTTCAGAATCTCCTTTTCCTCGAACCCTCGGCCTCTGCAGGAGCATTCTTATCATCTGCTTTGAGTACCATGTCGAGCCCTGCTTTAGACCATACAAGGTATTCTTTAATTTGCACAAATAGTTTGTGTTCTCCGAAATGTGAAATCCTTTCCCTGGTTGTTCAATGTAGACTTCTTTCTTCAAGTTCCCCATTCATAAAATCTGATTTTACGCCCATCCATATACTTTAACATTTTGAAGCATGTATAAGCTGTGCAAACGGATTGCTTCCATTATGGCAACCTGGGAAAATGTCTCTTCAAAGTCGCATTCATTCAATTTGTGTATATCCTTTTACATACCAATCTAGCTTTTCGTTCCTTGTAACATGTCCATCTTCATTAAATTTATTCCCAAAAACCCATTTTTTGTCGATCATATTCCTATTCTTTCGCTCTTGGAACCATTCCTCAAGTGTCATTTTTCTCTATTTGATCCAATTTCTTCATCCATGGCCTTTTATTCCAAAATTCATCCTTCCCGGGTTATCAAAAACAGCTTTGGTTCAATTGTAGATATGAGTGCTAGGCGTGTTTGTTCTGCTGAACGGATTTTCTTCTAGTCTCAACTCCACATCTTTGTTTCCAATAATCTAATCCAAGGATTGACTTTTCCAGACTCGCTTTTGCTAGGTGTGTCTTTGGAGAGACTTTCCTCAACTTGCTCTCCCTCGCTTCTCTCTCATGGATTCTCTCTATCTTCATCTTCTCCTCTTCTACTTCTTTTCATTTTCTTCAAAAGTTGTTCCATTTGATTTGTTTTCTTCCTTTGATTCTCGTCTCAAAGGTTTCTATCAATTGTTACGTTGATGCTTCTACAACTTTGTTCAATCTTTAGATTGTAACACTTGTATGCTTTCTCTCTTGTACTTGAGTAACCGGCTGCATTCCTTTGTTGTCCACATGAGAGTCAAATTTTCCTATTCTTCCATCTTCTCTCTTTGATGTAACATTTGTTTCCAAAAAAACTCTGAAGTGCTCCACATTTGGTCGGTCTCCTTTCCATAGCTCAGAGGGAGTTTTATCGTTGTTTCAGCATTACTTTGTTTTGAATGCGGAACCTGTTGTATACTTTGCCTCGTGTCCAAAAATATATTTGTCACCTGAATCCATTAGCATTGTTCAAGCTAATTTTTGTAATCGGGCCCTATTCTTTCTTTCACAACTCCATTCTCATGAGGTGTCCCAGTAACTTAAGAATTGCCTTTTATCTCCATGACTGCCATTAGTCCATAAATTCCTTTAGTGAACTCTCCTTCATCGTGATTCCTCAAACATTTTGATTCTTGAATCCATCCTATTTTCAACCATTTTGTAGATATTGAAGTTTTCAAAAGCTTCAATTTGTTCCCTTGAGAAAGAAAACTGCACTATTCTCAGAGTAATCAATGCCTAATAACATGAAGTATTTTTCACCTTTTAAGCCCTTTTGTTGTAGTTGGTCCAACTAGATCAATGTGCACAATTTCCGTTGGTCTTGTTGTTGAATATTCTTTGATTTGAACCTGGTCCCTTTTTTCTTTCCTTGTTGGCAATGTTTGTATAAAGTGTTGGTTGTTGTTTCATCGACTGGGAATTTCTCCTGACTTTCTCTTTTGGTCACTTTGACAAGGTTATCAAAATGCATGTGGACCATTCTTCTGTGCCATAGCCAGCTAAATTTCCTCTTCATTTCCTAGAAACACTTTCATTTCCAATTTCAATTTACACACATTAAGTATGTTGTTTGAAGTTCTTGCATTGTAATCGCCACTCTCGAACCTTTTTTTTTATCTCACACTTTTTGTGAATTGAAAGTAACTTTAGGACCTTGTTCACACATTTGACTCACACTTAGAATATTATGTTTCATATCTTCTCTACCAAGAGAACATTTTTATGCCTTTCATTTTTGTTCCCAATTCCTGGACCGGGTGGCCTTCTCCAATGATTTTGGATAAATTATCACTTCCAGCGAGACTGACCCATTTTTTTTCTTCAGAATGTAAGAAATTTGTCTCTAACACATGTGTTTTGGAAGTCCATTGTCAACATACCCAACTGTGTTTTCCCCGCTTAGCTTGTAGAGGACTGCATTCTCTCATTGGTTATAATCGGGATTCTGTTTTCTTATCCATGTCGCTTTCTGAGGTTCTTGTCTTAGATTGTTTTTATTCTATTGAGGTTCTTTAGAGGGAATGCTTCACTGTAATCCTTTTGGCTATGTGTCTAAAATTGTTACATTCGTAACATTACACTTCAGTGCTCAAACATTCAAAACCTCATTTGAACATCCTTTCTTTGTGTGTCACTAGGTCTCCTTGAATAACCCTTTGTGTATAACTCTCAAAGTTGTTAATGCTCTCATATTAGCTCGCACTACAAATTTTATGTCCAAAATTATTACATGCATACCATAAACCAAAAAAATATATGACAATTGGAGTCAAGATCTCAAATGGAGGTGCTCTTGTGAATCCTTCTCCTTCTTGAGGCATATCTCAGAGTGTCCCCCAAATCTCTCTCTCTATATCTTCCTCATCCCTCTTTGATTGTTTATGCATAGCTCTTTGATTTGTTTCTTTCTCTTTTGTTTTGGAGCTTGACCCATTTTCTATCCATCAGACAAAGTCTGGGACTTGTCAAGATGAGATTTTTGACTATTGATAATGTCATCCAAAACTTTTTGAGCTATTCCTACATATTTTTCTTTTGAATATCCTTTATTAGTGTAACAACCTCTGCCTAAGTTTCCAATGATCTTGCCATTTTCTTCTAGTTGTTCTTGAGTGCTTCTTCACCTTATTTTCTGATCTCTATTTGAACCTTCAATTTTGTGATCATTTGTTCTAGTTCTCAGCAGTCCTTTTTCTGTCTAGTTCTACTTGTAGTTTCTTCTTTTTCTTTCTTTCTCTCTCCTTTTTTTTTTTTTTTTTTTTTTTTTTTTTTTTTTTTACTTTTTTTCTTTTCTTTCTCTTTCTTCACTTCTTCACATTCCTCTTCAAATTCTTCATATTCTTCTTCTGAGTCTCTTTATGTCGAAGTCTTTACTCACATGAATAGAAATCTTCCGTCTCTCATTGTCACCGGACTTCATCTCATCCTCCATGATGAGATGTCTTTGTGTATGTTTTTCTTGAAAACTTTTTTTGTAATTCTTTTTCCTTTATATTTTTGTCTACCTTTTGAGTAACCTTTCATCATTTCTCTTTTTCTTATGAGGACATTTGTTAGAAAAATGACCAATACCATCACAATTAAAAAAAAATTAAAGGGAGCTTACCTCTATACCTACTGCTATTCCCTTGCTCTTTTTGACGGTGCTGGCCACTTTCATCATCTCTCATATAAGTCACACAAGTGAGTATTCTTCTTGTCTTTCTTTTGCTTTTGATCTTTGATGCTCCTAGTTAGTCGCTTTCTTTACATCCTGGATTTTCCTCGCCTGCCTCTCATTTCATATGTTTCTGTGGAATATTCATGCGCCTATCCATGCTTATTGAGTCTAGATTCGATATTTATTCTAGTGATGATATATTATGGTTGAATATCATAGGAAGAAATATTAATACCTTTTGAAAAATAACAGATTCTTCAATTTATTCTCAAAATCCTATGATTGCATTCACTGTTTATCGACTCATAAGTAGTAGGTCATATATTCATATATTCTCCTTATTTTAGCTTGTTCGAATCGGACCTCTCAGAAGTCCTAAGTTTTGTTTCTTTGAATTTGTATCTCCTTTCCTATAAATATTTTGAAGCTTGTCCTAAATCTCTTTAGTGGATTTACAATGTGCAACTTTAGGAATTATCATTGCGACCATTCACAAGTGCATTTGTGGTTTTGGAATTATTAAATGTAACTTTGGAATTATTCAATCGTAGTTTTACCACTTTGTCATTTTGTTGGTGGAATCACGTGTTGTGGATCCATCTACAATTGATTGTCAAACTTGAAATCCCCCAGGCTCAGAGTATATGTATTCATCCTATGCTCCAAAAAGCATACTTCTATCCATCAAACTCAGGTATTCCATTTTTATATGAGTTGGTGTCTCCATGATCTACCTTTCTGGTTAAACTGATTTTTGAAGGAACCTCGCTTTGAAACCAATTCAATTGTTGGATTTCATCGAGGTGAAATTAGTAATAGAGAAATTTACTACTTTTTAACCATATAATCCAAGTGTTATATATCAATGAAGCATTATCATCCAATAACCTGAGTAAATAAGCAATGAACAAATAAACAAACATACACATACACAAGACACCAATGTTTTTACATGTAAACCTAAATTCTGGAGAAAACCATGTAATGCTTTTTCTTATATATGTCTTGAAGAATTACATCTATCAAGTACTAACTTCCTTTGTTTTCCAGCCTACAACCGAAGAAGGCTCCAACCTCTAGTTTCTTATCGTGCTACAACCTCGTAGGGAAAGCTCCAACTCCCACCTCTGCTACAAACCAAGGAGGCTACAACCCTCTATGTTCTCCAACCAGAAGGTGGCTACAACCACTTGTCCTTGCCTGGTCCAACCGCCCTGAAGTAGAAAAATAATGATGGAACCACTGTCAAACTGACACTGTGAGATATACCGCTGCTATAAACCTCGTAATTCAATAATAAATTGGTCCCATTTTATCGTTCATGCATCAACCTCAGAATAAACTTGCACTATAAACAAGTGCATCAACCATGCACCAACCTCGTACTCCAAATAACTCAGAATCAACATGTACCATAAACAAGTGCATAAAACCATGTACCAAGTATGTACCCAATCATGTGTCAACTACTCATCAACTATGACCTATCAATATGTACCAACATCATCAACTATACACCTCTATGTATGTGCTAACTCATCAACTACTTGTTCCTACCATGTACTCAACATGTACCTCAAACTAAAAGCCCCTTTCATCAATTTCATCATCCAAATATTATTTTAAATTCTGTAATAGACCTATGTATATGATCACATTCTCCTTCAAACTTTCCTTAATCCCAACAACAACGAGAGACTAGAATTTTGATCAAACTTTACTTTCTTAGTCTCACATGCCTGCTTCCGATTAGTCAACAACCCTAACTTTGGTGCGTGAATTCATAACTTTGTACCTGTAATGTATAAAGATATGAAAAATGATAATAAATGTTATTCAATATGTTTTATGCACCTCCAGGTGTCACTACTTGAACCCTCGTAGTGATTTATAGTAGCAAAATGACATACCTTGTTGTATTTTGGTTTATTCTAGAGAGATACCTTGTTGAGCGTGCCCCACAAGAAATATTGATCTAAAATATTACATAGAATACTATAGACTTTAACCTAACCAATACATTTACTTAATCAAATTTTGATCTGTTATAAATAAGTTATGAAATTTTTACCCGAAACACTCGTTTTAGACTTGTTTCGGCACTAGCCACAAACCCCATTTTCCACCTAGAGTGTAACTCTTCAAAAATACAATGATCCACAAGATGATTTTTACCATAGATACTTTGATATTTTTTCTCTCAATGGCATAACAATTTCACAGTATGAACTTTCATTATAGAAAAAAATTTATAGCGAAATGGTGAGATGACCTATAAATAACATAACTCAGAGCACCATCAAAAGAATTTATCCTTATTTCAGATTAGCCTCTTTCTTCACCTCAGAATTTCGGCTTAGATATACCTGGTTACCTTTTAGAAACCCATAGATATTCAATATACTCCTCAAGTGTGATTAGAGTTCTGAGGGAGCCTTGCCTATTATTTATACCTCCAAGTAGCTTCCTTTAAAACATCTCTAGGTCACTTGGGTCCCACTTTCCCATTTTAGGGTTAACCCACTTCTAATTTCCATTAAATTTATTATTGAAATAATTCTATTTTGTATTCAATTTGAATTATAATACACTCATTACTTAACTTTATTATTTACCTTTAAAATCTCTTTAAACCACTTTGAATTACTTTGATCTTTTGGGGCTTCTGGATGACATATGAGGGTCCCACCTCGTAGGCCATAACTCTCAAAACCGTGAGGAGTTATGCGTGTGACGCTCCACATACCACCGTAGTTAAATGACATGTACTCATCCATATAGAATATTAGTATTATCTGAAAAATATATCATAACTCATACCCTGTTATCCATCAAAACAAACTTTAGTCCCACCCAAAATTGGTGTCTCCAACTTCATGGCCATAACTCTCTAAATCAGAGGGAGTTATGTGTGGACGCTCCACATACCAATCGAAATATCGACAAGAACTATCCATCTAGGATAGTTTACCTGAAAAATTCATTGTCCCTTCATCTAATTATTCCACAATTAAGCATGGTTCTTATCTCCAAAGCTGCCTTCCGTGAGGGTTTTTACCATAAGAGGACCACTTTGAGTTCATCCATCTTACTTCCTTATCAACAACCATGAAAAGACACACAATGATTACATTTACATCAAAATATTGGGTCCATTACCCAAACCTTGTGTCATGGATTTTCTTCAAGGGTTGACATCAATGACAACCAACCTTAATAAAATGCTATTTCATTTATATAAACAAATGAAATAACTAATCTTCACGAATAAATAAAATTATATAAACAAATAATAAAATACATGTAGAATCAAAGTCGAATTTGTTAATTGTTTACATGTTATGTGGCTGCCCCTTTTCCACGATCATACTGCCACATTATAATATAATAATTGGGAACTACTCTAATACATTTAAAAATTTAAATGATAAAACTGATTTCCACACAAATACAATTATATAAATAAATAATAAAATTCACATTAAGTGTAAATCAAAATTGTTAATCGTTTACATGTTCTACAACTGACACTTTTCCACGATCAACTTCCCACATTATTATAAAATTGGGATCATAAAATATTTCACACATTGTTAAAGATACAAAAAATATAATGCAATAAGTATAGGTTTCTTAAAGAGGTATTGCATAAGTACCCACACACTATTAGTTGATGTTTCTATTCGATTCAAATGATAATCCACTAATAAATCTTCCCTGGGAGCTATCTTTTTTATTGCGCACACGACTACCCGATTCCCTTCTCGTTCCTCATATATGCAATTTGGTTGCTTTTTTGTTGTCCTGGGTTGTGTGTTGTTTATAAACCTTGCAATATTACCATAAGATTTATGCCTTCCATCAATATAGATAGTGGCTCCCTTATTTTTATCGTTGTTTATTAGCTGTATATAATTTGCGACGAGTGCATATCTTCACATACTTTGCATGTACCGGACCACCCACATCCAATTTTTATAATTGTAACACAGTTCAACATAGTCCATCAATTCAATTACTGTATTGTATTTTACAATTATTCCATCCATGGAAAATAGCTCCAGACCATGAAGGGAGGATGGTGCAATGCGATACATCATATTGTTGAAAATGAAGTCAGTGTCTAATAGAGGAAGTTCCTTAGGTACCCATTGTTTCACCAGATGCTTATACCTAAGTGGCACATCTATGTCTCCTATTCTCTCATCATCATAAAAGCATGATCCTCCTCCCACAAGAAAAAAATTCCATGCGTCTACGGAATTTTCTTCTGACCTTTTCACCTCTAGTGGTCCTTGTTCACGTATCATATGATATACTAGATGCAGTCACATTTCTCTCGACTATTTTTCATGAGCTTCCCTCACTCGAGGAAGAAATATCTAACAACTACATTTTTGGTTGTACCTTCAGTCAATTGAATTAGATATATAGTTAGCCAAGATTGTAAGAATATAGTGAGATATCTAAAATGATACAATGAAATCATCACCTCTCCTAATAGACTTAATTTTTGGGTATGTGTTATATTATTTGCACGAGTAGTAGGGGGGTTTGAAGGGGGGGCGGTTCGAGGGCAGCGCCCTGAGAAAAAAAATTCTGCCTCGAAAAACATGTCAGATATTTAGGTGGTTTTTCGACACATGGTTTCTTTGCCAATGGTTTTCTATTTCTGGTTAAGGAATTAGGGTTGTTGACTAATCCAGGTCATTGGGTTAGGGTTTTGGATGCTGCTGGCTCCTATATGTATATTTTATTGTAAACAATGTATTACTATGAATGAATATAAAATATGTTGGTTTTCCGAGTTTGGGTTTCCAGGGGAAAAATTTCTGTGTAATGTTTGTATTTGCCATTGTATCTTTTCTGTTCTTTAGATGAAAATATGTTTGCAGTAAATATTGTACAAGGTTAAAATATACATTAACCACATTGGAACTTTGCTAAGCGATTAAATAAGTTATTTTTTGTTTTCTATCAAAGGTCCTCTATTTCAAACTTAGTTTTATGCTAATTTTGAGTGACAAAAATTGGGTTCAAAATCCCCTAAGTGGGCGTGGAAGTGTCCAAGTGCAAGTCACTTTATTAATAGATGAATATAATACAATGATTAAAGGATTAAACTATGCAAAGATAGGA
This sequence comes from Picea sitchensis, assembly GCA_010110895.2. Taxonomy (NCBI): domain Eukaryota; kingdom Viridiplantae; phylum Streptophyta; class Pinopsida; order Pinales; family Pinaceae; genus Picea; species Picea sitchensis. The sequence continues at coordinate 85,001 of SNQJ01S0012413.1, forward strand.
GGATTTTACAATTAAAAAGTGAATCCTTAATATATCTATGTAATATGCAAGGAGAAGGCGAATATTCTTGTAAACATGTCATTCACAATTATGAGTAAGTTGGATGATAACAACATTTTCATCACTTGGATTGATAGCCCAAAATGATGAGGTGGAAACTTGAGTATGAACCCTAAAAGTATTTTTTATGCCCTAATGGTTATCCTTGGACCATGGTAAGGTCCCTAATACCAATCCCTAGTGTGAAAAACCTCTTAATGGTGTCCATATGTGCTTGTGGGGTATAAATTCCAATTACATGTCTTGTGTGATGGTTTTAGATCCTATACATGGTCCATGAACCATAAAAGCATATTTTAGTACCTAAGACATGATTGGTCTTTATCCTTGGTGCTTTGAGTCATTGTTCATGGAATAGATATTGAAATATTTATATAGTAATTGAGGCCCATTATTTCCTCCTATTACCATGATCAAGACCTTGAGACCCATCCATGGTGCACAAAACCTTCTAATGGCACCCATATCTCAATCAAAGGCAAAACATCCCCTCTATAGTGGTTCAAGGTCCTTTTCATGGTCAATCATCTTTAAAGTCTTTATTAATGTCTTAATATACTTTATTTTCTCCCATGACCATTGTTGAGGTCTTAAGACCCATCCATTATGTCTTTTGAAAATTTTATAATAGCTCCCATATCTCATTTGGAGGTCAAATATTCCATATAGAGGGTTTGTGTGGTGGATCAAAGTGTCATTCATGGAGTATGATCCCTAGAAAAATAATTTAGATCCTACAATCATTTGTTTCTTTCATTGACCATGGTCAGCGCCTTGAGACCCATGCATGGTACAAAAAATATCTTAATGATGCCCATATCTCACCAAGTGGCCAATGATCTGGGTTTGCATGGTGGTTTGAAGCATAATTTAGGGACCAAGGCCATATTATCTTAATTTTGGGTCAAACACTTGAGATTCGTCTCTTGTTTGTAAAACCTCTTAATGGTACCCATATCCTATTGAAGGACAAAGGTAATTTCTAAAGGTTTTTGTGGGTTTGAGGAATATTTCCCATAAGAACTATAAGATTCATTTAGGAATTAATGACCTTGTTTTCCTTCCCCAATCATGGTTAAGGCCTTGATACCTATCCCTATTACAAAAAAATACTAATGACACCCTTATCCCACTCATATGCAAACAATACATTTTAGACGACTTGTGTTGTAATTCAAGGCCTTGATCATTACTCATTAGCCCAAAATTTATTCTCTTAGGGTTTAATTCCCAATATTTCTCCCCCAACTGTGGCTAAGTCCTTGAAACCCATGATCGATGCACATATATCATAATGGTTCTCATATCTCACTTAAAGGACAATGATGACCTATATATAGAATGCCATGTGGATTATGGTGTTTTTTATGGCTCTTGATCCCTAAAGGATTCATCTAGGGTGAAAGGGACTTATTTTCCTCCCTCAATCATGACCAATACCATCTTAACACCCATCCCTAGCATGTAAGATTTCATAATGGTACCTATATTCCACTTGGGGACTAAATATCACCTCTAAAGGTCCTTTGTCATGGTTTGCGCTCATGTTCATGGAAAATGAACCACATAGATCCCCTTATGGTGTAAGGAACTTATGTTCGTCCCTTGGCTATGGTTAAGGAATTGAAACCCGTCCCTACTATACAAAAACTCTTGATTGCATCCATATCCCTCTCATATGCCAAAGATACACTTCAAATGTTCAATTTTATGGTTAGAGGTCTCAATAATGGATCATTACGTCAATAACCTTAATTATGGCCTAATTCCATCAATTTCTCCCCTATCCATTGTTTGAGACCCATCCCTAGTGCATACAACCTCATATTGGCACCCATATCTCACTCTAAGGACAATTGAGAATTGTGATCATAAATGATGGCCAAAGATAAGCTAAAATTACTCCATACAGGTTAAAATAAGAGTTTGACAACTTTAGAGGCATCAATAGTGTTGTGGCAAGTTACAAATACTAGATTCTTCAAGAATTTGTATAGTAATTCAAAGATTCAATCATGTTTTCATTGGGTGGTAGGATAACCACTAACAAAATCCATGAAGGGAATTGGCAATGGTTGTTACAACCCAATCCATGCTAGGTAGTTGGTGGAATGGACAATGGTTGTGAAAACGTTATGCTAGGTAGTTGGTGGATCTTTCAGTTTGTCTTACCAGAGATTCCTGTGCCCCTTTTTTCTAACCAACAAGAGTGTTAAGCGAGGGTTGTCCTCTATGAGCTAGAAACAAACAATATTCCTTATGCAAATAATGTAAATGTATTGTTCAAGTGCATTGGCACGTGTAACATGATTATCCACCATGAAAATAAATTGGAATTGCCATGTATAAAAGTCGAGTTGAATGTCTAGTTTGAGTGGCAAACTCAAGTTGTAAAAGGTTGAGCTACATCTCTAGTTTGAGTTGTCAAACTCAAGTTGTAAAAGTCGAATTGCTTGTCTAGTTCAAGTGGTCAAATCCAAGTTGACAAGTCATGTTGCATGTTGCATGTCGATTTGCATGCACGTCAAGTTGCATGCATGCATGTCAAGTTGCATGCATGCATGTCAAGTTGCATTGCATGCATGTCAAGTTGCATGCATGCATGTCAAGTTGCATGCATGCATGTCAAGTTGCATTGCATGCATGTCTAGTTGCATGCCATGCAATGTCAAGTCTCAAGGACGAGTTGCCATATCATGCAAATTTTAGTTACAAGTTCAGTTTATTTGGGAAGTCAAGTCCAAAAGGAGAGTTGTAATGGTATCCATTCTCTCCCTAATTCAAGTTAACTCCTCACTTCTTCCTACGCCTAGTATATACAGAATTCAACCCTCATTCTTCACACAATTGTTATGCAATGTAAGGGCGAAAGGGAAAAGGCAGCGAAGGAGTTACGAATTTTGGTGAAAATAAATGTTCTTTCTTCTTAAGCCCATAGTCGGCATATTGATGTCAAAAGTTGCATAATACTCAACTTCATAGTGAAATGAGCTCATCAAGGATAATTGAGGAAATGTTTGAAATGTATGTTAATTTGAATGTAAGTTTTGCTTTTTGTTTGGTATATTTGTTTTTGTTTTTGTGTTTATTATATTTATATATAATATAATATTTAATTTATATTATGTATATTATTATTATATATAATATATTATAATTTATATAATATATAATATATAAATCAATCAAATAACTCAATCATGGCTAAGAAATTAAGTAAATCAAACATGTCTAAGTAATAATAGATCAACTATTTCTTTCACCTTGTCAATGACTACCTTCTAGTCCAAACCAATACTTGACAAGTAGGATGTCAAGAAGGGGGGAATCATATGGAAAGGTCATTTTTCCACCCAACCAATGCAACCCCCTAAATTAGGTGCTACCCCCTGAGTAGGGGCTCAAGCTCAATGAGGATGTAGGATAAAACAATGAGTACTCAAATAGATCACTCACCTATATGATCATAAGTGCTTATTCCACAAGACCTAAGCACTTATATAAATTAGTGTTTGGGTCCTAGTGCCTAGCCCACAAGACCTAAAAGTAGTGTTTAAGGCCCAATCCCTTATGAGTTTTCTTTGAATGATGTTTTGGGCCAAAAAAATCATCCTTTATGCACCAAACTTTAAAATTAGGCTTGTATACCACTCATGGGACAAATATTTCTTATGAAGGTCTTATCTTTGGTTAAGGCCCTATGATTTTCTCATGAGCCACAAAAGTAATGTATAGGACCTAAAATCCTATTTTTGTCCCTTTACCATGTCTTGAATGAAGAGACCCATCCCTAATGTGGAAATCCTCAAATGTGCATCCATATGCCACTTGTGGGTTAAATAATCCTTCCAAATTAAGATCTTGTGTCATGATTGGTGTGCATGTGCATAACCTACTAGCCTTAGAATTAACATATGGTTCCTAGGGAAATGGTTTTTTGCCTTGAACCATGTACTTGGAAATAAGGTCCATCATCAATGTGATAAGCCTCGAAAATGGGCCCATATCACAATACCAAGACAAAGATGTTATCATAATGGTATGCCATGTATTCTAGTGTTGATGCATGGCCCATCTACCTTAAATATAGCATTTAGAACCCAAGCCCCTAACTTTTAGCACCAAGGCATTTCTTATGTTGAGAGGCCCATCCTTGGTGAACCAAATATTAGAATATATCCCACTCTTGGGACATAATTACTTCTATAAGGGATGTTTCATGGTACAAGGACTTCATGTGCATGGTCCATGCAGTGCCTTAGATGTTTAGTATAGGGCTCCATCCCATACTCTATAGACTTGAACCATGATATGGGACAATAGACGTGTTCATGGTTTTCAAAACCTTAGAATTGTATGTATACCACCCTTGGGAAATTGATACCTTACAAAAGGCAGGTGTCATGGTTTAAGGTGATATGCATGGCCTACAAGCCATAGAAGCATTGTTTAGGGCCTAAGCCCCCTTTTTTTTTTTACCTTGAATGTTGTCATGGTAAAAACACAAGTCATTGGCATCTCAAATAATTGTTTACGAGGGAGAATAGACGTGTTCATAGTTTTCAAAACCTTATAATTGTACATGTGTACCTCCCTTGGGAAATTTATACCTTACAAAAGGCATGCGTCATGGTTTAAGGTGCTATGCATGGCCTACAAGCCATAGAAGCATCGTTTAGGGTCTAAGCCCCTTATTTTTTACCTTGAATGTTGTCATGGTAAAAATACAAGTCATTAGCATCTCAAATAATTGCTTAACTATATCATTTAGAACCCAAACCCCTAACTTTTATCACCAAGGCATTTCTTATGTTGAGACACAACACATCCTTAGTCAACCAAAATTAGAATATATCCCACTCTTGGGACATAATTACTTCTACAAGGGATGTTTCATGGTCCAAGGACTTGTGCATGGTCCATGTGCCTTAGATGTTTTGTATAGGGCTCAATCCCATATTCTATAGACTTGAACCATGATATGGGATAATATACGTGTTCATGGTTTTCAAAACCTTAGAATTGTACATGTATACCACCCTTGGGAAATTGATACCTTATGAAAGGCATGTGTCATAGTTTAAGGTTCTATGCATGGCCTACAAGCCATGTAAGCATTGTTTAGGGCCTAAGCCCCTTGTTTTTTTACCTTAAATGTTGTCATGGTAAAATACAAGTCATTAACATCTCATATCACTAATTGTACATGAAATGGAAAATGAAAAGCCCTCATTACCCAATCCACAATTGTATATATCATGATCAAACACGATCTGTGTAGCTCACATGTACTAAAAAATATGAATATCTGGGGATTTCAAGTGTAACACTATTATCTATAGCACCCAACTATAGTCACATCACCATGAAGTTGTGATGATAGTTTATCATTGGCAAGATCTTAAGGTCCTTGTCAATCTAGTGGCTCACCCTCTTATTTTCATCCTCTTTTGTCTTACCCCAGGGTTTCTTAGTTTGGCCTAAAAACTAAGTGGCGACTCCAGTCTCCTATATTCCCCTCTTAGTGGTGTGTGTGTGTGTATGTGTGTTCGGGTAGTCTTCCATTCTTTCCCTCATGCTACATGTGGTAGTGCAAATCCTTTCATTCAATCATTGACTTTGTCCTCAAGTCTAGAGGTGTGAAAAGTGATATAAAATATCTATTGGTTTCTAGGTGAAATATTTGGGCCTTGTGTCCTTCCACTAGATTGATATATCCTATATAATGTTGGACATAGTGTTATGGTGTCTGGCATTCGAAAAGGGAGGGAGATAGGATATGAGATCAAAGATCTGTTAGATACTTGGTCAATAGAACAAAGGTTGATCAAAGGCAAGATAAAAAACACTTCCTTAGACAATTTAAATATCTAGATGGGGGGTGAATAGAGAAAACATTCAAACTACAATAGAACATTAGTCTAGGATGAATTATAAGGTAGTTTTCTAAGGAAAAAGGTGGAATATCTGAACATGTACAACGAAGCATTTAAAATTGTAAATGAATTCTTTAGTACCTAATCTTGTTCAAATATCAGAAGATATAACATTTAAATGAATTCACAAAGAAAGGAGCACACATAGCACGAGAGAACACACATAAGGAAACATCTTCATATGAATCTTTGAGGCCAAAGCTCTGGTATGTCTTCTGATCCAGGAAAAAATCTATTAATCTCAGAAAAAAGATTACAACATACAGTCACAAATATAGTTCTCACACCACTCGAACCCATTTTACATCTTCAGTTACATAATATATAGAAATACATGCCATAAAAAATCAAAGGAGTCAAATTCATGAGGGTTTTCTATCTTTAGATTAAGTTACAAATGAACCAAAACAAAATTCTACTAAATTGCTAACAAACTGCTTGAAACTAAGAATTAGTTTTTGATTTACTAAACATGTACATATCATGATTAAAATACATCAATTGAGGCCTACTAATTTTTATAACCTCTACAATTTCAGGGGTGAAGTCAATTCTTCTTACCTTTTTCTTAGCTTGTTTACTATCAGAGGCTCATGTAGTATACTTATCATGCTTTACACTATGGTCTAATGATCTCTTGCCCTTTTCCTTCTTCTTTGAGTTGTCATAGGTTGTCTGGGGTTTATGGCGATGAATGATTTGATTGTAGGAGTGTGGGGAAATTCACAACAATTGATGCATGCCGAAAACAAAACCCTAGCAAAGGAAAATGACTCAATGACTAGAGAACAAAACTTTCGCAACAAAACAAGGGTTTCAAAACATGCAAGAGGTTTCACAACGAATGAAACTCTAGGGTTTTCTGATAGAAAAAGATGACTTGTACAATGAATAGGCTTAACAAAGGGAGAAATGCATGTCTTTGTGACCCATTACACCAAAAAACCCGATATTTAGGATTTTAATTGGAATGTTATAAGGGAGAGACACTTTCACAGCGAAATGACAAGTACAATTGTACGCTGTGAAAACCTAGGAACTTTTGCAGTGAACTTGAAATTTGATTGGCACATGTGGACATAAGGTACATGATTACTTTGAAGGATTAGATCAACCCTTGTACAATACATAACATGACCTTAAACTCTTTTGGTGACTCAACTGACATGACTTTTAACAAATGAGAAAAGGAAACTTTTCAGACATGTGATCAAATGACACGGCTCATGACTTGGATGATTGATGATCAAACTAAGTCTTTCTCAGGACCAAAATAACATGACTCAAACATTTTAACCTAAATCCAATGACTTTACACTCATTTAATTAAATTACTAAGAGACCCATATACGACTAAAGGCTTATCCCTTAACTGAATCTAACATATGATTTAGCCTTAATAGATGATCAAATGAAGACATATGTACTCACACTAAGACTAGACATGTCTTGGTCTTTTAAAAGACCAATGCATGTCTCTAAAAATATTAACACGCATATTTGACTTAACTCTAACCTCATTTGTACATTAATGAGCACTAACAGGCCCCATTCATGAGTAGTACATGTCATTGACTTTGCCCATGTCTAGTCCTAGTATAATGTCTTTTCGTTGTTCCTTATAAAATTTGTTCGACACACACGCTCCCGCATCTAGTATTGCAAGAACATGATGTAATAATGTCGATAAAAGAAGTACTTATAGTGACCTTAAAACCATAATATTATTAGTAGTAGTAGAATTATACAAAAACATCAAAAATGTTTCAACAATTATGGCAAAAAAATACACTCTTTTTTGAATTATTTGGGCTAAGGAGGAAGATTAAGTGTGATACATTTTCATCTTGTTGAAGAATATTGAAACTGGTGGTTTGCAGATTTAATAATTCTAAATAAGCCCTTGACAACTGTTCTTAGTATGAATAAGAGTAAATAGTGTGATTTTCTTGTGTTTTCAAAACACAAAAACTTCTCTGGGATAAAAGTGAATTGTCAAGACAATGAACTTGTGTCACCCAATTTGTGTAATTTGAAAGAAATTAAAAATAAGGTTTATTCTTTACATGATGAATTGATGATGGAAACAAGTGGGTGTGTGAGTTATATTTGAGTTCGGAAACCCTCCCATATTGTTAAGGCACGCGTATAGTCTATCCATGTGAAATTTCAGTGCACACAGAAACAGTTTGTGAAAATTTCAACGTTGGCCCCAATCATGAGTACATGTCACTAACGTTGCCCATGTCTAGTCCTAGTACAATGTCCTTTCATTGTTCCTTATAAAATTCGTTCGAAACACACGTTCCTACATTTAGTACTGCAAGCACATGATGTAATAACATCGATAAACAAGTACTTATAGTGACCTTAAAACTATATTATTATTATTAGTAGTAGAATTATACAAAAACATCAAAATTTTATCAACAATTATGGCAAAAAAATACACACTCTTTTTTGAATTATTTGGGCTAAGGAGGAAGGTTAAGTGTGATAGATTTTCATCTTGTTGAAGAAGATTGAAACTGGTGGTTTGCAGATTTAATAATTCTAAATAGGCCATTGACAACTGTTCTTAGCATGAATAAGAGTAAATAGTGTGATTTTCTTGTGTTTTCAAAACAAAAAATTTTCTCTGGGATAGAAGTGAATTGTTGTGAGAATGAAATTGTGTCACCCAATTTGTGTACTTTGAAAGAAATTAAAAATAGGGTTTATGGTTTACATGATTAATTAATGATGGAAACAAGTGGGTGTGTGATTCATCTTTGAGTCTGGAAACCCTCCCATATCGTTAAGGCATGTGAATAGTCTATCCCTGTGAAATTTCAGTTCATACACAAACAATTTGTGAAAATTTCAATGTTGGCTCCATTCATGAGTACAAGTCACTGACATTGCCCATGTCTAGTCCTAGTACAATGTATTTTCATTGTTCCTTATAAAATTCGTTCGACACACACGTTCCCACATCTAGTACCATATCATCACCTGTCCTCAAATGGACTGAAATGACCTAAAAATGGTGACCAATGTTGGAAATCCATGATAGAAGGGGGTGTTGGAAACACGGTAATGTTACATGTGTTCATTTATAGCTAATCACCCTCTTTATTATATTTTTTATATGACTGGGTAGGCCTAGTCACCCTCTTGGGGTGTGTACCCTTGTTTACTAGACCCATAACCCCCTCTTAAAGGGATGCCTCATGCAATACTTAGCAACATTGATACAACACCAGCTCGACATGCATATTTTTATGGTGTTGATTAAACAATGAACGAAAAGAGGGATTTTTCATCACAACTATGACACACATACATTGTATATACAATGTAGAACCTGAAAGAAAAATGAAGAAAGGTTGATGCAAACTTAAAACTTGTGTCAACCAATTTGTGTACTTTGAAAGAAAAAGAGGGTTTATGGTTTACATGATGAATTGATGATGGAAACAAGTGGGTTTGTGAGTCATATTTGAGTCCATAAACCATCCCATATCATTAAGGCATGCATATAGTCTATCCATGTAAAATTTCAGTGCATACATAAATAGTTTGAAAAAAATTCAACGTTGGCCCCATTCACAGGTCACTGTTGCCCATGTCTAGTCCTAATACAATGTCTTTTCGTTGTTCCTTTTAAAATTCGTTCGAGACACACCTTCTCGCATCTAGTACTGTAAGGACATGTAATAATGTCAATAAACAAGTACTATTTTATATAAATTGCAAAAGCTTTATCAATTATTTCTTATCTTTGTTTTTTTCTCTCATCTAAGTACTTATTTGCTCCATAAATTAAAGACTATTAGTACACAATCATTATTTAAATATGAAATTCCCCCTAGCTCCTTCTTCTTTCCACCAAACGCATGGGACTAATTGGCATGATGTTGGTTTTGTACAACATAAGCGATGAAAATAAAGAGCACGACCATGACGATGGATATATTTTTGGAAGTTCCATGCACGAAATTAATCCCATGTTTTCAAACAGTTTCAACGAAGATGCTATAGAAATGACAAACATGTTCATCGAAACTTTGTTGATGCAATACTATGACAACAATGATGAAATCTACGATCATGATGGTATAAAAATGAATGAGTTTCTCTTGGTTTCAAGAATAATTTATCCTCTACTGAACAAGGCCAACCACGTGAAGGTGGAAGCTCATATGGCCCCTCCCCTCCCCCTCACATCACTCTCAATTCCCAAATACCCAATCTATAAAATAGAAAATAATCAAAAGCAACAGAGTAAGATTCATGAATAGAAACTACCAAAACAAAAATTAATGAAGGTAAATGAAATTGTGTGTTTGTAAATGATATTTTTAGTTTACCATGTACTCAACTAGTATGGTGACTATTTTTAGGTTTCACATAATAATTAAACAACATGTCAGAATATAGGATATAAAAAGTCACATAAAACTTAAAAACATGTAATTAACCCATGACATAAGTAAATAATTTTAAGAGAATAATTCATACAAATTAAAATATATAGTTACGTACCTGATCTAACTCAACATCTGTATCATCCTTCTTCTGAATATTCTTCTTCATCAAACTCGACATTTGTATCATCATCCGGTTCAAAAATGGTGTTGAAAGGATTGGCGATATCATCATCATCATCAGCAGCAGCARCAATGTCATTTTCAAGCATATTTTCATCGACATCATCATCAAGAACTGTGTTATTGTCTCCTACACCTAGTTCATCTTCTCCATCTTCTTCATCTATTGACCCATGATATTTAGACTTTGTCTGATCTGGCGCATCATCTTCTTATTGTACATGAGTATATTTAACTGGCCTTCCTCTTGGATCATATCTAACAACAAATGACCAATACCTCTCACCTGGAACATTTGAGTAAAATACCTATTCACATTGGCTTGGAAAAATATAGTGATCATGTCCTCTTTCAAACACCGTTGTTTTAATCATCGGAAATCCATTTTCATACTAAATAATAGTTCTTTCCTCATACCGTTCATGCATTCCTAACCTATTCCATTTGACGTCTAATAGAACTAATTTGAAGGAATTAAAGTCATACTCAAGTATATCATTCAAATACCCATATTATCTATTTTCCTATTGTTGGGGATGTTTTTCACTCCTAGAGGAAACATTAGTGACCTGGAATACTATAGTTATACCAATGTCATAAGTTTTCCTAGTTTCATCCATTTTTTTGATGCGAAATTTACGACCATTGCACCACATAGCCTTGTGGTGTTTCAACTGCAATATGCCAGACATGTAAAAGATGAATTGTCAATTAATAAACATATTTATATAACTTGGAAAGTATCCGTGAAAAAGACAGACCTATAGACACATTAATATAATATAAAATAACTGAATAAAATGGGTGAATTTGCTTGCTTGTCCATCTTTCAAACCATATGCTAAATCAATTTCCCTCTACGTAACATTAGCATCATTGTTACAACGAGTTTCTCTAACCAATCTAGATAGTTGTTGCCATGATAGCCTACCGCCATAATGTTGTTTACATATTTCAATCCTTACATTCATCCAGTCAAGATTGTTTGCAATGTATAAACGCAGTGCATCCCAATCTTGAGCAACCGAATCAAAAAATCATAATTCACCAATATTAAATGTTAGTTATAACCATGGTAAATATTAATAATTGATGAAATAATAGATATTAATATATTAATGATTATGATCATATACACAAAAAACAAAACTTTATATGTATTAATATAAATCTCCACAATTATTAATATATTACCTCTCAGTTTTTTCAATCTACCTTTCCCAAACATGTGCTCCTGAACTTCAAATTTTTTTATGGATTTCACATCCCAAATGTGATCCATTGCATGCATAGCTAGTGCTGCTAATTTAGGAAGATACTGACTAATATACACCATGGATTGATATACCATATATCCCTTCACCATAAAACCCTCAGTACATGCTCTTTGTCTAACCAAATCCTTCAATGATTTCAAATACCTCTCCACCATCCACATTGACCTTGTGTGTACAGGTCCACACATTTCAATCTCCTCAACTTGGTGTATGAGGTAGTGTTTTTGTGCATTGAAAAATGTTGGAGGTATATACTTTTTCATTTCACACATTAGCCGAGGAACTTCTCTCTTCCAATACTTTATATCATCTTCATGGATTTCTTTCAATGATAACCATCTATAGATCATGACACAAGAAAATAACATGTTTCAACATTATAACATAATATCATATATTACATTACAAGTAAAACACATGTCATTAAGTACAACATCAAATTGAAAGAACATTTTTCATATTATAAATCACATCTACTTACCTCGTGTATTTTCCAAGATCATATGTAACTTGTTTGACGTTGTTGTAAAATTCGTTTGGGAGAGATAGCGGTAGAACATACTGTATCAAAAAAATGAATCGTTATTTGTTTCGACCAAAGTAGACAAAAAAAACAAAAAATATTAAAAGATGTATATGGCCAATATATAAATATGTATACCAAAACTATTACCTTAATGAAGGTATGCCAATCATGTGTTTTTACCCCACCAAATTCACCTTTCTTCATTAAGATATTATTTATGTTTGAAGCAAAACCTATGGGAAATTTAATTCTCTGAATGACCTCTTTTACATCATTGCTTTGTTGCTCTGTTAATAACCATGGAAGGTAATTATTTCGGTCTACATCGCTATTTGATTGGATCACACTTCACATTGCATGATTGGCTTCCTGAATGTCAGTACAAATTTTGACAATTTTTTCTTTATCCCTCCTACCATCTATGATTCGCCATAACATTTCTGTCACATTCTTCCTGATATGCATTGTATCAAACAAATGAGATATGTTTAGCTCCTCATAGTAGGGAAACCTCATGAATTGAGTCGAATAACATTTCATTCCTCATGGAAGCCAATTATTAACACCTTCATTATGGTGACCTTCATCACGAAGCATAAAAGAAATCACAAAAATTAAAATACGGTAAAATAAATTCAATAATTATTAAAATAAAAATTCAAAACATTACATATACGATACATAAA
>SNQJ01S0012413.1:98087-118906 GCA_010110895.2 Picea sitchensis
TCATCCCTATGTCCTATGATCTTATATATGTTTTCGATGATTGAGATCCACACATCCTCATCCACAGGATCATTATATTGGTCATCTTCATATGGATCTAGCGGTGCAACCACACGCAAGGTGTCTTTTTCAAAGGACATATACCTCTTCTTCAAGTTTAACGCCACATTATTATCAAAGGCCCAATCAATTCCAAGTAGTGGAGGATATCGATCAAATTTATCCATAATCTCTATGAACTCAAATTCGACCTTTGTTTTTATGCTTTCTATGTTTACTTCTATCTGCTCTAGACGACCTATCGAGTAGATCTTGTATTGATTGGCCAAGTGGAGATGGATGGGAGACCATACCAACTTCGGTTTACTCATGACCTCCCAAGTTTTCTTCGAAAAAATATTCATGTCAGACCCCTGATCCAACATGATTCCATTCATGTCTGATCCGAAAATGATCTTTAAAGACTTGGTTAAGTTTTAAGCATGTGTTCATTTACCAATTAGGAATCAATGAAAGAAGAAGAACTTAATGAGATATTATAGAAACCATCATAAGTAAATGAAGATCATAATACAAGCACAAAGAACAACAAACCATAACAACAAAGTTGTTAATGGAGTTCGATAAGATTGCCTATGTCTCTGGGCCTTTGTCTCAGTGGGTGAGGATTTCTTATTTCTCTTCAATGCTTCAAAATTACATCAGAAAAGTGTCAAAAGGATTACAAACTAGTCTGGTTGTGTTCTTCTCAACCTCAAGAATCCAACACAATGGATGACAATGAAAACGGTTGAGCGTAGCTCCCGGAATTGGCCCGCAAATTTTCCCTCCTTAATGGCTTCCCTGCATAAAAACAACTTTGGCTTTCAAAATCTTCAACATTTATCTTGTTTTGAACTTCTCTAATTCTGATAAGAACCCCTAGTTTATATATATTTTGAGTTGGTATCCTCCCACCAACTTCCTCCCAATATCTGGCCTCAAATCGAGCTTCAGATCCCCCAATAATGGGCCAAATCCATTAAAAACAACATAAAAATCCACAAAAAACCATATAATATAGTGCAAAAACCATAAATTGGAAAAAATTAGGGTGCAACCCCCCTTCTCCAGGATGCTGGTCATATGCGCGATGCTATATTTCCAAGTCCTAGGTGCTTATCCTCTTTTCCTTCGTTCAAGCCCCAAACTTGGACGTATGGTTGCCACATGCCCTGATGCTAACCCTCCACGCACCTCCTCCCGGTCCTGGTCCTGGTCCTTAGCCCCCTATTCGCGGTCTAGCCCCCACCGACCGAGGCCTATCGCCTAAACCATAAACACATCAACCTTAAAACAATATTCGGCCATGTGTTCGACTTTGAACCACCTTATCTCATGCCGAAGGTCGGGGGTTCGAGCCCGACGTAGTCACAACAAATTTTTTTCCTTAGGCAACATTGGGAAAATATGGGGTGCCATGTGGTGCCCTCTGATTGGACCACTTTTCACCCTATTATTGGACTGTATGATCTAGTCACCACCAAATCAACGCACAGTTAGCTGCCACGTCACCTCTCGAGTCAATTGCCACGTCAGCATCCACACTGCCCAATCACCCTGCCACGTCAGCATCAATATAACCTATTCACCTTGCCACGTCAACATCTGTACAACCACCTTTCATATGTACTTCCATGTGTCATATTTTCATTGGGCCACGTCATGTACGAACTGCCACGTGTCACATCTGTACACTGCCACATGTCAATTCCGTACTGGTCCAACTCAGCCTGAAAACACAAAAAATGAGTGACACATGTCACCTCTTGGTTTTGCCATGTGTCCTATTGATTTCATCATGACATCACCTATCGTACTGCTGACGTCAGCGGTATGACATGTCGACTTTGACAAGTATGACTTTTTGCCTGTTTGGGAAATCGGTCAGAACGTGATAACTTTCGCATACGACATCCATTTGCGAAAAAAATTATATGGTCGGAATCAACGCGACAAGCTGGACGCAATGTCGTTGGTTTCATCCCATTCCGAGAAATTTTATTTTTAGTCCTTCCTGGATCCATTTTGGATCATGCCTCCCCACTAAGACCTTTTGGTCCTCCAAAAGGGTATTAACAAGTCATCAAGTGCGGGATAGGACACCCCACTTATCCTTTGTATTTAAACTTTGTCCTATGCATCCGTCTTATCATAATCAATTTCAAAACAACCATGACATCTGACAACATATTTTTAGCCTCTTGTACTCTTTCGCATCTTACTGAAGCCACTACCATCCATGTTGAAAACATTAGCAGCGATAACATCAGAAATATGACTACAAATGAGCTAATATGTTTGAATTACTTGCATGACATTAGCTTATCTTGAAGAAAATTATGGTTGAACTTCCATTCTACAACCATCTCATGTTCATGCTTAAGATCAATTGCTTTACTTGGCACAATTATAGGTGTGTTGCTTGCATAAGTTGCCTTTCTTAATTGTTCCATTGTTTGTAGAGATTGATTTGTTTTTAAGTGATGAACATGTACAACATATTCATTGCCTTGTTTAGTTAAGTGATATTGATTATGTTCCTTGTAGAATATTTCTTTGTGATCATACAAATAAGAGTTGCCTAAGACTATTCCACATTCATTGAGTGGCACCACATCACATGTTACCTCATCCACAAACTTTGATGAAATTGAAAACTTTAAAGTGCATTGCTTTGTAATGTGCAATTTATGATTGTTTCTTATCCATTTAAGTGAGTAAGGTTTATGATGCAACTTAGTTGTCAATCCCAATTGTTTAACCACTTCCTTTGAAATAAAAATTAGATTGAGATCCACTATCTATCAATGTATCGATCTTAGTATGCTTCATTATCACCCTTATGTAAAACAATTTACTTCTAGAATCATATCCATCACCATTTTTACCTGTCAAACCAACTGTTGTGATTTTAGTCTCATCACCTGAATCGTATCCCAAGTTTGTTGT
This sequence comes from Picea sitchensis, assembly GCA_010110895.2. Classification (NCBI taxonomy): domain Eukaryota; kingdom Viridiplantae; phylum Streptophyta; class Pinopsida; order Pinales; family Pinaceae; genus Picea; species Picea sitchensis. Next base: position 101,079 of record SNQJ01S0012413.1, read on the forward strand.
TTGTGTTGTTGTTGCAACTATTTGTCTCCCTTTCATTTCTTTGAACCATTTCAGTCTCTTCTTCGGGTGCAATTTCCAGCAATGGTCATCATCATTCCCTTCTTTCTTGCAATGCTTGCAAGATAGCTTCTCTTCATTTCTTGTTGTTGAATTTCCTTTCTTTCCATTCCCCCTTCTTTTGTCCTCTTTCCTCGAAGACAATTCCCTTGATACACCAACTCTTGTTTTCCCTGCTTCAATGTATGTTGCTTGAACATAAACCTCATCAAGATTAGTAGGTCCAAACATAAATACAGTGTTATGAATATATGCAGGTAAACCTCTTATATACTTCATAAGATTTTCTTGGGTATGTAATGGAATATTCAACATTAATGCCATCTTACAAAATTCATATGTGTATTCTTGCACCGTTTGTCCCTTTCTTAGTTTAAGACCTTTCCATTCAATTAAATCTTTCTCCTTATAACCCAAAGGATAAAATTGCTTTCTAAGTGCAAAAAAAAAAATCTTTCCATGATAGAAATACATTATCAACTTGTTGCGTGCCATTTTCCAGCTTACTCTGCCACTAGATGAGTGACGTGCCTGCAAGACGAAGTTATGCCAACTTGATTTGAGTTGCCTCATCCTTTATTTGTTGCACACTGCAATAAAGTTCCATTTGTCTGGCCCATTTATCAAGTCTCTCAACAGTGAATTCACCATCATACATGGGTAATTCGAATTTCACATCAAGCTTAAGTAAAGGCATATACTGTTTATGTTTATGGGAATGTTTTCTTGCGGTGGATTTTGAACTTGTACTTGAAGAAGAAGAAGTTAATGGAGAAGAAGGAGGTGAAGAAGGAGGTTTAGGAGGATCCTCTCCTTCTTCACTTTTGTCTTGATTGGAAGATTCCCCTTGGAAAGGCCACTTCCATTCCAATTAATCCTCATATAATACCTTTACCATCTCAGACACGACGAATAAATTATTTTTCAACTCTATCTCATTCTGAGACATGCCTTCTTCTGATGCCATCTCCTCACTTTGAGAAGTGCTCTTTCTCGATCCAATCTCATGATCCCCTTCTACAAGATTTCCTTCACCACAACTTAGCTTTTCCCTGGTAATCATTCAAACTCAAAAACCAACTGTCAACCTGCTCTGATACCACTTCATTCGAAAATGATCTTTAAAGACTTGGTTAAGTTTTAAGCATGTGTTCATTTACCAATTAGGAATTAATGAAAGAAGAAGAACTTAATAAGATATTATAGAATCCACCATAAGGAAATGAAAATCAGAATACAAGCACAAATAACAACAAACCATAACAACAAAGTTGTTTACGGAGTTTGGCAAGATTGCCTATGTCTTTGGGCCTTTGTCTCAATGGGTGAGGCTTTCTTATTTCTCTACAATGCTTTAAAAGTACATCATACAAGTGTCAAAAGGATTACAAACTGGTATGGATGTGTTCTGCTCAACCTCAAGAATCCAACACAAATAACAACATTGAAAACGGTGTAGCGTAGCTCCCGAAATTGGCCTGCAAAGTTTCCCTCTTCAATGGCTTCCCTCCATAAAAATGGCTTTGGATTTCAAAATATTCAACATTTCTCCTTTTCTGAGCTTCACTAATGCTTCTAAGAACCCCTGGTTTATATATATTTTGAGTTGGTATCCTCCCGCCAACTTCCTCCCAATATATGGCCTCAAATCGGGCTCCATATCCCCCAATAATGGGCAAAATCCATTAAAAACAGCATACAAATCCTCAAAAATCCATATAATAGAGTGCAAAAACCCAAAATTGGCAAAAATTAGGGCACAACCCCCCTTCTCCGGGATCCTAGTCATATGTGCGCTTCCATATGACCAAGTGCTAGGTTCTTAGCCCCTTGTCCTCTGTTCAAGCCCCAAACTCGATTGTATGGTAGCCACATGCCCTGGTGCTAACCCTCCACTCACCTCCTCCCGGTCCTAGCTCCTAGTCCTTAGCCTTTTGGTCGCGGGATATCCCCCACCGACCAGGACCTATCCCCTAAATCGTCAACACATCAACCTTAAAATAATATTCAACCATGTGTTCGACTACAAACCACCTTTGTCCATGTGGCTTGTGCAGTTGGGGTAGTCTGTAGCTCGTGCCGGAGGTCGGGGTTCGAGCCTGACACAGTCGCAACAAATTTTTTGGCTTAGCCAACATTGGAAAAATCTGGGGTGCCACATGGCACCCTCTGATTAATCCCCGTGTCACCCTATTAGTTGACCGTATGATCCAGTCACCACCCAATCAACGCAACGTCAGTTGCCATGTCATCTATTGAGTCAACTACCACGTCATCATTCCTTACTGCCCAATCACCCTGCCACGTCAACATCCATACAACCTAGTCACCATGCCATGTCATTATCTATACAACCACCTTTCATTCGTACTTCCACTTGTCATCTTGTCATTAGGACACGTCACATACAGACTGCCACGTGTCATGTTCATACACTGCCACGTGTCAATTATGTACTAGTCCAACTCAGCCCAAAAATGCCAAAAATGAGTGACACGTGTCACCTCCTGGTGCTTCCACATGTCCTACTAACTACATCATGACATCATGCTGGCGTCACCTATCATACTGTTGACTTCAGCAGTACATCCTGTTGACTTTGACTAGTTTGACTTGTTGCATGTTTGGGAAATTGATCAGAACGCGATAACTTTCGCATATGACATCCATTTGCGAAAAAACTTATATGAACAGAATCAACACAACGATCTGGATGCAATGGAACTAGTTTGGTATGATTCTGATAACTTTGATTTTTAGCCCTTCTTGGATCCATTTTGGATCAATGTCCTAGCCACCAAGCTCCACTGTCATCTTAAATTCTTGGCCAGTGCATTTTTTCTTACTATCCTGACATAAATCTATTTTTGGAAGTGGAGCAGATATGATAGCCTCTACTCCTTGTTATTTCATGCAAGTAGCTAACATCTAAGTTGACTTATTTACAACTTTTGGATCGTTCAACAGTTGCAAACAATAGCGCAAGAAATAACTTGTTATCACTCCAGGAAACTCTCCTAGGTTGTATCGCAGAGATGCATGGTAACTTAACTAATCTTGCAATGTTTTAATCAAATGGATCGAGATGGATGAATCAATCAAATCTCACACACTCTAGACATATATGAATACTTTCAGAAATATAAGGCTTTCAACCAAAGGTGTTCAGAAGGTTTAATAAATAGTGAAAGTATGGAGAATACCTATAATACTAGCAGAAACATATACACAAAGTACATATGAATGGCCAGATAAAATAAGTGAAGTACTTGCAGATTATATGTTTATGGATGTAATGAAAAGTTGAAAGTTATCATACATCACATAAACAATAAACAACGAATATAATATTCAGATACAAGTAGGATAAAAGAGAATATGAAATTCTGAACAAAGATGGCAAAATAAGCTTATGTCTGATATATATTCAAAAAGTCTGAAGAATACAATAGTAGTGGTCAAGTCCCCATAGTCGACCCCCCTTTTTACAATATGAAATCAACAGGATTATATAGCCTTTACAACTTATTTGAGATCCTCAAAATATGGATCTGATAACCACTTCTTCTATCTTTAGTTTGTGGAAGATATCTATCACAAATTCGAATTTGTGAGGTGGCTAGAAAAGATAGAAATTTCTGGAAATATGTTGCTCCAAGATTCATGTATATCCTCCAAATACAAATAGATATTGGGAAACTGAGAGAGGTTATTGAATATAATAAATTTATTATGAAATACCTCCTTCAGTTTCTAAAAATACTCTTCCAGCTCATCAAAATCTGTCCTCAAAGACAATGACTAAAACGGGAAAAACATAGTATTTAATTTCTGGAAATATGGTGCTCAAATATTGACCTATATTTCACAAATAAAACTATATATTTGGAAACTGAGAGAGGTTATTGAATATCCACCCGTGATTATGAGAAACCTCCTTCAGTTTCTAAAAATACTCTTCCATATGATCAGGATATGTCTCCCAAGAAGGTGACTAAAATAGGAAAATCAAGATTTCCAAATCTAGTCATATTCTTACATTTTAGGAATTGATCCCTAGAATATTTCTATTGATCAAATGAAGTGCCACCTGAAATCATGGATGATATTTGATAATATATTTGACCATCTTCTCGTAAATACACTCAACCAAGTCGAATTTTGACCTTTTGACCAAAATCTGTGCATTTTTACCCAAAAATAGAAAGACCACTTAGTCTTATTGCCTCATCATCTACCTCAAAAGATGAAAAGGGGTGATGTTTTGTATCCCTTTAATTATTATCTATCATTATAAACCACCCTTGTGGCATCTGAATCAAAAAATAATCGATTTGAGCAAAAAGAAGAGCAATCTGCAATTTTCAGCGCTTTCGGTGGGTAAGGAGCCAAAATTTCTAGCCTGTAAGCCACCGAAAGCTCTACTTTTGGTGGCTAAGGGAAGCTGTGAAAGCCTGTCTAAGCCACTGAAAGCTCTGTTTTGAAAATAGCTTTCAAAATTGCAAAAATATGTTTCCTCTCAGCTTCTTGATATTCAAGTCTATTCATTTAAGTTCAGGGTTGCTTCAAATAAGTTGCAGAAATCAATGTTGTATCTCTTTAGTATGTATTTGTTTCAAAACCAAATAACACTTGATTTGATCCAACACCTTTTGATCATGATTTCTTTTCTGCAATAGCTATGATGAGATATACCTTTGTTGGCAAGAGTAATGATAGTTTTACCACAACTGAATGTACCAAATCTGGCACATGTTCCTTCAAGCACAAAAGGAAATAAAACATCTAAAACACATGGTTCAGTTAACATAGGAATATCAGCTGCAATATTGACAGAGCCAGGCCAAGGTATATTTTGGATTTAAATTCTAGTTGAATAGGAGTAACAATTTGTGAAATAGAGGCTTCAAAGATTAGTTCTAATATTATTTCTTTCACCATCACGTGAACCCTGTATTGTGTGTTGAAACCTCAACAAAAGTTCCCCTGTATCTGTAGCATAATCATTGCTCCAAGATTGTCAGTGTTGTAACCATTTCCAAGTTCCTGCGCTTTCGATGGCTTAGAAGCAATTTTGAAAAGGTGCTTAGCCACCGAAACCTGAGATTCGAGGTTTTTGAAGAAAAAACCAAACCAAATGTTAGGCAAAATTTATTACAGACTTAGATCTTGTAAAAGTGAGCCTCAAGAAATTTAGAAATGTATTTTTTAATGACCTCCTTCACCTAAAATAAACAAACTTGACTGTGTTATTTGAGGAGATAACATCTGGCTCCTTCTGGGGATGAAAACCTCCCGTGAGGTTTCAGGAACCTCAGATCCAATGCATTTCCTGGAAAAACTCAAACATAACCTAAACTCTATTGTTCCATTGGTCATGGAGTTATCTGGCCTTTACCATTGGGCATGGAGTCATCTGGCCTTTACCATTGAGCATGGAGTTATCTGGCCTTTACCATTGGACATGGAGTCATCTGGCCTTACCATTGATCTCTTCAAACCTGTGACCTACCTGTAACCTGCTCTGCTTATTCAACAACCAATAATTGAAAGAATCTACTTGCTTAGATGAAGAGCTTATTTTCTTATCTACTCCTACTCTAACCATTGTACTGATGCTTAATCAAGTAAACTCATGCTTCCAATGAAGCCATATCAGAAACTTATTTATTGAACCTGTTCTTGATCTTGACCCGAAAAATAATGGAATGCATAGCCAACAGAAAAGTGGTTTGAACAGATGATAAAGCGAACTTTCATCTGACAAAAATACTTTAACACATATGTTGCTCATAGATTCCAAATAGTTTGCAATAAGGTCATTAAAACCATAAAAGAATACCTCTTTTTTCTGTTGTTCCAACTGAAAATTGAAGTACTTATGCTGATGGCTTTCAGTGATCTCCATGTTGAACGTGGACTGTTCAGTATTTGATGTAGAAAAATGTATGATCAACTGATGATCTAAACTTTCCTATTCCCCTTCATCATATCCCTGTGATTTGAATTCGTCACTATGATGTGTTGGCCTATTGCAACTGACAATTTTTTAGAGAGAAAAAGTAATGTGTTTTTGATCTTCTATATCATTGTCTTCCTCATCATCAACAAGCTTTATATCAAAAACTAAAACAAAGGGTTCAAAAGGAAGATAGTGCTCTTAATGTTCCTTATGAAGATAAGATGATCTCTGAAAATTATGTCCCTCATGATTGCTGCAATCTTCCTTTGTCTACAAATTTGGAAGCTGAGGGCTGCCCTCAATATTTGTTGCAGATTCAACTCCATCACATGCCAATTTGTCAATCTTCTCATTTTTATCTGGGATCTCAAAAGAAATGACCTGGTCTTTATGTGAATTAGAAACAATAGGTACATTTGATATGATGTCGAAAGTATCTATAAACTTGATGTCAAAATGGAGGTCATATAGAACCTTTGGATATTTATGAAAAGTATCCTCTTCAACCACATACTTTTCAGCACAATCAAACTTTTCATGTCAATTAATTTGACAAAACAAATTAAATTCATGACAACATTCTGGAAAAAGGGCATCAGCTGAAAAGTCATCTTTACAGAACAAATTGAATGCATCATGAAAAAATTTCAAAGATTTGATACTGGCGGTTGGAAGAGATCTACACCATTCAAGGGATGCTCCTTGCAATGAAAATCTGAAAAGCTTGATCTTGACATCCTCGTGCACAATCTGACGTTCACGAATAAACTCATGAAAATCTAGCAGATGTTCAGCTGGAACCTCCCAATCTTCTCCTTTAAATCTAGGAAGAATACCTTCCCATTCATATCTACTAGGTAGAGGATTAGGGAAACCAACAATCTTGGAAAAATCACAGAAAGCATATCTCTTAGCTAAGATCTTGTTCATTTCATACCAGTGGAGTTGCCAACAGATTTCAGAATGATGGAGTCACCACTGAATCCGTCCTTCATGGAGTCGCCAGATAGATGATTACAACCGAATATATGTCCATAATTTGTCTCTCATCAAATCCAGATCTTTTCTTCTCCCAAGGAAGCTGAGCTTCAATCTCCTCTCCCCAGCAACGATGCCAATTTGTTATCACTCCAGGAAACTCTCCTAGGTTGTATCTCAAAGATGCCTGGTAACTTAACTAATATTGCAATGTTTTAATCAAATGGATCGAGATGGATGACTCAATCAAATATCACACACTGTAGACATATATGAATACTTTTAGAAAGATAAGGCTTTCAACCAAAGGTGTTCAGAAGGTTTAATAAACAGTGAAAGTATGGAGAATACCTATAATACTAGCAAAAACATATACACAAAGTACATATGAATGGCTAGATAAAATAAGTGAAGTACTTGCATATTATATGTTTATGGATGTAATGACAAGTTGACAGTTATCATACATCAGATAAACAATAAACAATGAACATAATATTCAAATACAAGTACGATAAGAGAGAATATGAAAGTTTGAACAGAGATGGCAAACAAAGCTTATGTCTGATATATATTCAAAAAGTCTGGAGAATACAATAGTAGTGGTCAAGTCCCCATAGTCGACCCCCCTTTTTACAATATGAAATAAACAGTCTTATATAGCCTTTAAAACTTATTTGAGATCCTCAAAATATGGATATGATAACCACTTATTCTATCTTTATTTTGTGGAAAATATCTATCACAAATTGGAATTTGTGAGGTGGCTGGAAAAGATAGAAATTTCTAGAAATATGTTGCTCCAAGATTCATGTATATCCTCCAAATACAAATAGATATTGGGAAAATACGAGATATTATTGAAGATCAAACAGTTCTTATGAAATACCTCCTTCAGTTTCTAAAAATACTCTTCCATCTCATCAGAATCTGTCCTCAAAGACAATGACTAAAACGGGAAAAACATAGTATTTAATTTCTGGAAATATGGTGCTCAAATATTGACCTATATTTCACAAATAAAACTATATATTTGGAAACTGAGAGAGGTTATTGAATATCCACCTGTTATTATGAAAAACCTCCTTCAGTTTCAAAAAATACTCTTCCAGCTGATCAGGATCTGTCTCCCAAGAAGGTGACTAAAACAGGAAAATCCAGATTTCCAAATCTAGTCATATTCCTACATTTTAGGAATTGATCCCTAGAATATTTCTATTGATCGAATGAAGTGCCACCTGCACTCATGGATGATATTTGATAATATCTTTGACCATCTACTCCTAAATACACTCAACCAAGTTGAATTTTGACCTTTTGACCAAAATCTGTGCATTTTTACCCAAAAATAGAAAGACCACTTAGTCTTCTTGCCTCATCATCTACCTCAAAAGCTGAAAAGGGATGATGTTCTATATCCCTTTAATTATTATATATCATTAGAAACCACCCTCGAGGAATTTGGATAAAAAAATAATCGATACGAGCAAAACGAAGAGAAATCTGCAATTTTCTGTGCTTTCAGTGGGTAAGGAGTCAAAAATTCTAGCATGTAAGCCACCGAAAGCTCTGCTTTCGGTGGCTAAGGGAAGCTGTGAAAGCCTGCCTAAGCCACTGAAAGATCTGTTTTGAAAATAGCTTTTAAAATTGCAAAAATATGTTTCCTCTCAGCTTCTTGATCTTTAAGGATGTTCATTTAAGTTTAGGGTTGCTTCAAATAAGTTGCAGAAATCAATGTTGTATCTCTTTAGTATGTATTTGTTTCAAAACCAAATAACACTTGATTTGATCCAACACCTTTTGATCATGCTTTCTTGTCTGCAATAGCTATGATGAGATATACCTTTGTTGGCAAGAGTAATGATAGTTTTACCACAACCGAATGTACCAAATCTGGCACATGTTCCTTCAAGCACATAAGGAAATAGAGCATATAAAACACATGGTTCAGTTAACATAGGAATATCAACTACAATATTGACAGAGCCATGCCAAGGTATATTTTGGATTTAAATTCTATTTGAATATGAGCAACAATTTGTGAAATAGAGGCTTCAAAGATTAGTTCTAATATTATTGCTTTCACCATCACGTGAACCTTGTACTGTGTGTTGAAACCTCAACAAAAGTTCCCCTGTATTTGTAGCATAATCATTGCTCCAAGATTGTCAGTGTTGTAACCATTTCCAAGTTCTTGCACTTTCGGTGGCTAAGATAGCCCCGAAATTTGCATTTAACCCACTGAAAGCTAGGCTTTTGGTGGCTTAGAAGCCCTTTTGAAAAGGCTCTTAACCACTGAAACCTGAGATTCGAGGTTTTTGAAGGAAAAACCAAACCAAATGTTAGGCAAACTTTATTACAGACTTAGATCTTGTAAAAGTGAGCCTCAAGAAATTTAGAAATGTATTTTTTAATGACCTCCTTCACCTAAAATAAACAAACTTGACTGTGTTATTTGAGGAGATAACAAAACTTACTTGGTATTCATATTCTTCCTTGTGACCCGGTTCATGTAAGACTTATGTGTGCGCTACAATTCCTCCCGGTGTTTTTCTTCATATGCCTTCTCCTCAGTGCGTCACAACTCAATCTATCTGTGAAACTTCTCTATTGATCGTTACGTCATGCACTGGACTTCTTCGTGCACGTGAGCCTCCTCCAACAATCTTTGTGTCATGCGTTGCAATTCCTCACCCATGCAAGTTTCTTCTAGCGACCTTTGCATCATGCGTTGTACTTCTTCCTGAATATGAGCTTCTTCCAGTTACCTCTACGTCATGCATTGTACTTATTTGTGCATCCAAGCCTCCTCAAGCGACCTTTGAGTGACACATTGCATCTCCTCACATGCTCTTTATTCTTCTAGTTCTCTCTGCGCATTGCACAAAAACTTCTTTTGTTAGGAAACGTTAAACTTTGGAGGGGGTTAAGGTGCCTTCTTTATCTTTTCGTCTGGATTTTGAACTAATCCTTCACCATGCTCGAAGTTCGTTGTTGTCTTCGCCCCTACTTAGGTTACTACCCAAACATCAACCTCCTCATTCTTCTTCTTATTCTTACGCGGCTCCACATGCACCATATTACAATTCATCTTCTTGTCCTCCCACTTCTTCAATAAGTCGGGAAAGTCTTTGGTGACATGCTCAGGAATATAACAATATGCACAAAGCACAAGCGATTTCATACAAAATCGTGAGACATGACCAATCTCACCGTAATTAAAACATGTGGGGGGTCTACCTCCCCCTCTGCCATATCCTCGACCATGATCATGCCCATATCCGCCTTGCGGGCCTCCTTGGTATCTACCTCTTTCTGCCAACTGCCTTCCTAGGCACCACGAGACTCCCCTTGGCTACCACAAGTATTCAAAAATTCCCTCGACCTTCTCTAGAGTCCTCACGGTTCCTCTCAACTCTGACATGAGTGGAACTCAACCCCTTCAATATAAAAAGATACCTCTCCAAGTGCCTCACGCCCCTTCTCCAGCTACAATAAGTTGACTCAACCTCCACAAGGAACCCTCAGTCCTGCAAATAAGGGGAATCGATTCTCCAAGGCAGCCCATGAACCCTCTAAAAAAAACACTTCATCTCTACTGAAAACAAATCACAAGTTGGAGCTCCAATAGAAATCCTGAATGGATCCCCCTCTTGTCTAGCTAGGGTGGATGTTGCACCACCGAAACTAAACCAACAATGGAAGGGTTTTGCTAAAACCCCAATGAAAACCTCTGCTCCAAGAGAACTCCAAATAATAGAGCAAATAATAATGAGGAAGGTGAAGTGATACCCTTCCTTTATACTTCTCCATGCTCCTTCAAAATCTTTCCCTTTCTAACCGAATCCATGTAACTCTTATTCCCCCTTTTTAACTCCTTTTTAATGTCAGAAATTGGTTAATTGGATTTTAAGACATTCCTGAATGCTGAAAATCCCTTTATCATCATCCCAACCTTTATATCTTTTTGTCTCAGTTCCAATGAGCTATTACATGAACGTATCCCCTCAGATCATATGATCCAAATAACACTTTTAGTGTATTTAATTAAAGTATGCTCAACAATAAACCAAAATTATGGAATTCGTCAGAATGCCACAAAACCAAGAGAGAATTGGGCATAAATGATCGTGATGATGAAATATGGTGAATGGACTAGCCTTGGCCCCATTTAACTCCTCCAAATTTCCCAAGCTCATTGTTATCCTCATTTTACTCCTCGGGTTAGGTTGACATAAAATCACAAGGTCGCCTCCAACTACAGAGCAGGGGAATCCAAAAATGGGGAAATTACAGTCCTCCCTTCCCAAATATTGCTTGTCCTCGAGTAATTCCATCACAACCTGATGCTCCATCGGTTGAGGAAAACTGAAACTAAAAATGATACCAGGGTCCCAAGCCACCGTGGAAGATGTAAAGCATCCTCTGCTCAATCTAGGATATGGAAATGTACGAATATAAGAGGCCTCCTGGATACTACTGCTAAGTAGAGAAGATCAATATTTCAATAACTCGATCAACCCCTCAAAGAACTGCTCTACTAGGGAACCAATCTCATGGAAGCAAAAAATAGCTCTTGCCTTCATGTTTGTTGCTGAAATCCTAGGATCCCAAGCTAATCTCATAAAGGAACCACCGTGTTGTTGTTGCACCACGTTGATCATAACCGTCTGACCGTCATGCCTAGTCTGCATCCTCCTCTCCTGGAACTCAAAGATAAAATACCTATAAGAGTTGAACCTACTACCATGAATAGTAGCTTGCACAGACTGCATCCATGTGAAGTCACAACCTGCAGATTCGTTGTCATGCTCGTTCATGAATACCAGAAAATGAAGTATTTCCTGATCATTGGAAATGACTACGAGCTACTCTTGGATTCTAAACATCTCTCCACTGGGTATCTCTGTCACCTGTGCTACCCCACACTCCAAAGACATCGCCAAAAAGTGTGTGAACTCTGATGACTGGTCAATCACTGCACACATACTTTCTACTCCCTGCACCCTTGGTAAACCTGTGATGCAATCAATAAACATGATCTCCCACTCTTTCCCAGAAATGGTCAAGGAGTGCATCAATCCTGTGGGATGAGTGTGCTCCGACCTGCTTTGCTGCCAAGTCATACACTCCCCCATATCTCCATCTACATCATCCGCAAAGGCCCTCCATGTGAACCTCTCTTGGGCTTGCCTGGATGATGTGAAACACTCTCTACTCATAGCACTGATCTGAAAGGTGCTAAGACAAGAGTCCCCCTGAATACCTTTGATAAACCAAGCAAACATAAGCTACATAAACTCAGTCAACTCCTCAAAAGACCACTCCTCCATGCAACCAATCCTAAACATATCAAGAGTAAACTCCAGAAAGCGACAACTGACCATCTCATCTACATCAACTACCTAGCTGTCAAACACTAATATCTGAGGGGAACCATCATGATGCCACTGCATCCCTCTAATCATGGTCATATGATCACCATGCTCGGACTACACTCTACTCTCATGAACCCCCAAGATGAAATCTTTGGAAGGACATAACTCATTATCCTGGATCATGTCTCACCAAAACATTGCAATCAATTCAAGGTCTGTCGAACCATGTGTAAACTCGATCTTGGGTATCGTGAGGAAAAACCTACCTCGACATATAGAAAAAATATCAACATCTCCTCTCACAACACCCCCACAACGATGATGCAGACCAATCATTAACATGACCCTGTCAATCATCCTCATCATATGAAGTAGTCTATCACTCCAATGAATGACATGATCCCACCACCAAATTAGAAGTCCACCACTCCCAATGACTATTGCTAAACCCTTAGTGAAACGATCTAATAGAGACTGGATAATATCCTGTGTACTCTGCGTACTGTTCACCCAGTCCAAATGAAAGGAATCTGGCATGGCCATAATCTCACTTGTCTCATCCAACTGACTTAGGTGAACCTCCCATGTCCTACTATATATAATGAGGGCATCAAATAAAAACAATAATGCCTCTACCAATGCCCATAAGACTAGAAAGTGACTAGTGTGTTGGTGAATCCCAAGGGCATGACCAAAAACTTATAAGGATACCCAAGAACAGTCTTGTGATATCCTGCTCATTGATCATGCTCTGGTGATATTCCAATCAAAGATTAATCTTCAAGGAATGTATCGCTCCATGGAACTCATCCCCATGCACTAATGGACTATCTGAATAGTCACCCAGACTCCACGCTATTCCTATACCATCGCAGTCACCAAAGGCATGCCCTCACACAAATGGTTACCCATAGTCCCTCCATCATCACAGATGTTATAAAAACAGGACCATGGAGCAATAAAATAAAACAAATGCGGAAACAAAACACAGAAGATACACTATACAATAGAGACACAGATTTACGTGGTTCACCCGGTGTGGGCTACGTCCACCAGAGAAATTGCCAGGTCCTTCTTTTATTATTATCCAGCATATGAAGGGATACAACCTACAACAAACTTGTTGTAACTTCCTCTTCTTTCTCTCACAGTCTCCTATCTCAGAATACAATATTCACACAATCAACCATTTCCGCAATACATTTCCCTCATAAAAGAGGGTTGCCTTCTAGGGAAAAAAACCCTAACATAATCTCTACCGTTAGATCTGCGACCTTATAATGAACGGTCCAGATTTGCAATGAAATTACAATATATATTTACAAGGCAATTTTTCCTTCGGGGGCCCGCTTGCCCCCAGACCCCCCAGCCGGGGGGATAGCCCCCCCGGACCCCGCAGAGGGGGTACCCCCCCTCTGCACTCCCCCACGTGGAAGAGTGTACATACTTCTATGGTGTAAATACTTCATGGGGTATAAACATGGTTGAAAGTAAAAGACCTTTGAATCAAGAAGATAATCAGGCTCCACAACCAACAACAAACACTATTGTCGCTGAGAGTACATCCTCGAGAGTCCACGTACTAACATAAAAGAGTGGATCATCCACCTCTAGACCCTCCATGCTCCATCAAATGAGAGTATGACTCTCCCTTCAACTCCATTGTCTCCCACTGTGTACCATTGTACCTCTCTGCATACCATTGCATACCACTACACACCACTACATATCGTCGTATACCATTGCATATCATTATGTATCATGTATGTGTCACTGTATCAATCACTACACTAGTGTCAGGTAAACTTGGATCCCATTGAGTGGATATGTCCTCATCTCTAATATACATGTCCCCAGAATCCACAAATGCATATACTTCCTTGTTGGATGGTCCACAAGGTATATGTTCAACCTCTCATCAATGGTCATGACTTGAGTCTTCATTGGGCTCTCCAAAAGAAGCAACTCCTCCATCAAATAATAAATTCCACTCACATCATCCCATGATATGGTTGTCATATATGACTGACTGTTTGATGTGGAGGATCATGGATGTACCCAACTCAACTTCACACAAAGCTGCTCAACTTCCATATCTTATTCTTGAAGGGCCTTTTGCATACTCTTCAAGAAATCTTGGGTAATATCAAGTTCCTGGGTAAGTCTGCCAACTTCCTCTTCCTTTCCTTTAAGTGCATCATGGTGCATCTCACTAAGCATTAGAAGATGATATCTATAATAAGGTAGGTGGAGGTACTAAGACTTCATTACTACCACTGCTTCTCTAAGATCCTGAAAATCCATAAGGGGTGCCTCTCCTCACAAACTATCATGTGACCCTGAAGCTCTCCAAGAACAATTTTCCACCAATGCATGCGTGCCATTAGAATGTTTCATAGCTGTCACAATTTTGTATTCCCTTACCTTCAATTTCCTTTTCCATTGATATGGCTCATGGGAACAATCCTCCTCGATCACTTTTTCTGATTTGTTTTCTTCCTCACACTTCTCAAAATCAACTCTTTCCTTTATAAATAACTCTTGAGAGGGGAGATCAACCTTCAAATGTAACTCTTTGAATGCTAAGTCCTCTCCATACTTAGGTGTACTCACACACAAATAGTCATAAGCATCATAACAATGATAATATGTTGACACTGATTGAGAAGTTGTATCACATGATATATTGTCCTGTCCATCACACATGTTGATATCATTACCCTCATAGGCCAACTCTAATGGTGTATAAAATATTGTTTCCCTATCATCCTTATTGCACTCATCCCTATCATAAATAGGTGCTTTCTCATCCACCATGTTAATCTATCCTTCAAGCTCCTTCAATTTATGCACTGTGATTTTAAAGGACTCCTCATCTGCTGTTAATTGGGGCTCATACCACTCAGGATCTTTGTTGGTGAAAAATTCTTTGAATTTCATGGTTGTGTAAAATTCATCAAGTGCCTAATACTCCCTCAAACAATATATAAACTCCTCATCTTGTTCCTACTGATTTGTTAAATCTTGATCGCACCGATTTTCCATCTGAAATATCTTCTCACTGAATACCCTCCAGGCTGGGAGGATGAAATGCTATGATACCACTGCAATATCCCCAACAAAAATATACTTGTTTGTTGATCAATTTCTGATGTTTTTCTTTGGGTGATTTTATCAAGGACTTTGCATTCATTAGCTACTGTACTACAAGTTGATTGATGGATTTATACAAATAGTTTGTATGTGTTCTATCAGTGAGTATTTATTCAAACATTTAGTATGCAATTCAAGTACACCAAAATAGAATAAATATAATTGGCATATTCATTATGAGTAGGAGATGGAATACAATCATAAATACCTCTAATGGTTGTTGTTGCAACTAAAACAACACTACAAAATCAAAACAAAACCTGTAATGATGCCAACGTCTCCTCAAACACAACTGTCAGCTGCTCAAAGTTGTTCGTTGCACCCTCTTAGACCCACGATTTTGTAGATAAGGCACTCTACCCTCCTCCTAGACCCCATGGTACAAAAAGTGGCCTCACGGACCTCTCTAAACCCTTGTTTCTCAACTAATAAGGGCTCACGACCCTCTCTACACTCGCAACTTCCACAGAAAGGGGTTTCAACTTCACTAAATGGGTTGCATCCCTCTCTAGTGCCCCACGACACCTTTCTCTTCTTGATATAGCAGATAGGAAGGGTTCCAAACCTCATAAAACCCTCAACGACTCTCCTAGGCACCACGAGGCTCCCTTTGGCTACCACAAGTCTGCAAAAATTCCCTCGGCCTGCTCTAGAATCCTCACATATCCTCTCAAATTTTATAGGAGTGGAACTCGACCCCTTCAATATTCAAAGAGATCTTTCCAAGTGCCTCATGCCCCTTCTCAAATTGCAATGAGATGACTTGGCCTCCACAAGGAACCCTCGGTCCCGAAAAGAAGGGAAATTGGTTCTCCAAGGAAACCCACGAACCCTCCAAACAAAAAACTGCACCTCTACTGAAAACAAATAACAAGTTGGAGCTCCAATGGAAATCCTAAATGGATCCCCCTCTTATCTAGCTAGGGTGGATGTTTCACCACCAAAACTAAACCAACAATGGAAGGGTTTTTCCAAAACCCCAACGAAAACCTCTGCCCCAACAACACTCCAAATAAGAGATCAAATCATGATGAGGAAGGTGAAGTGTTACCCTTCCTTTATAATTCTCCACACTCCTTCTAGATCTTTCCCTTTTTGACTAAATCCATATAACTCTTACTCCCCCCTTTTAACCCCTTTTTAATGCCGAAAAGTGGTTAATTGGATTTTAAGACATTCCCAGAATCCATAAGTCCCTTTCTCACCATCCCAACCTTTATATATTTTTGTCCTGTTTCCAACGAGCTATTACACGAAGGTATCCCCTCAGATCATATGATCCAAATAACACCCTTAGTGTATTTAATTAAAGTATGCTCAATAAAACCCAAAATTATGAAATTCGTCGGAATGCCATGCAACCAAGAGTGAACTATGTGGAAATGATCATGATGATGAAAGATGGTGAATGGACTAGCCCGTGCCCCATATAACTCCTCCAAATTACATGATCTCATTGTTAACCTTGTTTTACTCCTTTGATCAGGCTGACATAAACTCATGAGGTTGCCTCCAACTGTAGGTTAGGAGAATAGAAAAATGGGGACATTATGAAAAATTCTAAGTATTTTGAACTTAGATAAATAATCTTCAATGTAAGGAAAATCATTGGGAATTAAAGTCATTAACTAGTTTTCAATCTAGTGGGCTCCAATCACATTGTGTTTACCAAACATAACTTCAAGCTTAGCCTAAGATTCCTTTGGGTCATCAATTCCTTGAAGGTGAAAATATAATTTAGGAGAGATAAACATTTCGATTACTCCACATGCTTCATCATTCTTATTATCCCATTTGGATTATTTTTTTTACACCAGTGGGGAACTTTTTTTCCCAAGGTCATCAGGTACAATCCTTTACTTCTTAGTACATTCTCCATATGGGATTTTCATGAGAAGTAGTTTGTACTGGTGAGTAAAAGATCATTTGGAAAATCCATATTAAAATATGAAGATAATATGGATTCAAAAGCTGAAATTGATGGTCTAGATGGAAAACTCTCGCAAAAATAGGTCATTTCAAAAAAACGACATTGAAAACAGACTTTAGATGTGAAATTTATGTCATTTAAAAAAACATAAACGGTAACCAAAGAGCCACGTGGCAAGTAGAAGTTGGTCCTCGTGGCGATACTCCCTATTCTCTAACTTTATCTGTAACATCACTTATATAAATAAGTTACTTATGAAGTGACCCACTTTTTTAGAATAACTGAGAATCACTTTTACAATAAAGTTACTTTACAAATTAAAGTTACATGTAAAAAATAACTTGAAAAGAAAATATTAAAGTTTTTTTTT
>SNQJ01S0012413.1:119842-141949 GCA_010110895.2 Picea sitchensis
ACCCCAACCAACGTGGCCACTTGAGGCAATATATTAATGCAAAAGAAAAATATTTTACAAGAGAGTTTCTCGCAATCGATCATCAACAAATGACCCTCCATGCTCTTTAAATATATATCATGGACCAATTCAGTTTTAAGCCACAAATCAATGTAGCCATTAAGATTAAGGATATTATGAGCCATCAGATCATTTTATGTCTATAGCATATCATGACCATCAGATTACATAACCAAAAAATGCATACTAAAGAAACACACTTTTACCTGAAGACACATTAGACCAAATTGATCTTAACTAGATCCTAAGTGTCTAAATATCCTAACACTCATCACCATAATGATAAAGATACAACAATAGAGCCTTGAAAGAGCTATCTCTATTAAGTTGGAATGGAGCTTTACATAATAATCATCTTGATCAATTTTCTCAATCCCCTAGTGTGGAATAGATATAAATATTTTAATTTATAATCCTCTTCAACAGTGGCCAAGAATCCCAAAATTCAAAATCTGATGAAAAATGTGAGAATAGGCCATGACCCTTTGAGGTGGCTTGTCCTGGTCTTGATTTCTTCCAAAAACTCCACCAACCCACTATGGTGGAATTTGTTTGTGTATAACAATCTCTCAAGTAGGGCATCTATTGCAATCAACATATGGTAGTGGCTAGATTTAGAACTATGACAATCTTGAATTGTGTCATTCATTGCATTTACCATAGAGGAAACATATTGGCAAGAGGTTCTTGAAATGGATTTGGAGAGATGGAAAATAATTTTTCCATGAACCTTTGTATCTATTTCATTTTGAATAAGATTTACAAAAGATAAACAAATCCCAGAGGTACTTCTAACACCAAATAAGGACGAATCTCCATCTCTTTGATTGCCTAGAGATGGTGGTTTGAAGTCTTTATCTGCGTCCAATTCTACATCAACAATTATGGCTTTGTCATCACTTTTCAATCATGATGTACTTCCTAGTTCAACATTGATCCCCAAGTCTAATCCTTGTACAAAAAATGAAATGGATCACCTGATATTAAAAAATCAGTTTTCACTTCAACCTGATATTGGTTGGGTTGCACAAAACCTGACCAATTCACATATTCTTGCATCCTCAACATATATTCCATCCTTGTAATCTTGGAGAAGGGTAAGCAGGTTCATGCACAAAGTATTAAAAGTGGGTTTGAACCATATGTCTCTGTCGGTAATGGCCTCCTTACAATGTATTCCAAATGTGGAAGCATAGATGATGCATATAAAATGTTTCAAAGAATGCCATAGCACAATTTAGTTTCATGGACAACAATGGTTTCAGGATGTGCCATTCATGGGTTGACAAATGATGTTCTCCAGTTCTTTGGATAGATGCAACATGCAGGTGTCAAGCCAGACTCTATTGCATTCCTTGGCATTCTCTCAGCTTGTAGTCATGCAGTATTACTGAACCTAGGTTGTTACTACTTTGATTCCATGAGTCAAGAACATGGTATCAAATAGAGGATAGACCATTACTCTTGCATGATTGATCTCTTTGGAAAATCTAGGTAGTTGGATGTAGAAAAGAACATTATCAATAACATTCCTTTTGAACCCGATGCTCGTATATGGGCTTCATTGCTTGGTGCTTATAGAAT
Source organism: Picea sitchensis (assembly GCA_010110895.2). Classification (NCBI taxonomy): domain Eukaryota; kingdom Viridiplantae; phylum Streptophyta; class Pinopsida; order Pinales; family Pinaceae; genus Picea; species Picea sitchensis. The sequence goes on from SNQJ01S0012413.1 coordinate 121,487, forward strand.
CAATGACAATGCAAAGCTGGGAATACATGGAGCAAAACACTTGTTTGATTTGGAGCCACAAAACTGTGCAAATTTTATAGTTATATCAAACATTTATGCTACAACTGGTAGCTGGGATGATGTCACTAAAGTAAGAAGAATGATGAAAGAAAAAATAATAAAGAAGATGCCTAGATGGAGTTGGATAGAAGTTAAGAATAAAGTGCATACATTTATAGTATGTGATAAATCACACCCACAAATGGAGCAACAAAATGACTGAAGAGATGAGTACTGCAGGATATGTGATACATTCAAACATTTACTTATAATATGTAAGAGTTTCATAAAGAATTTGATTTTGGAGGTGCAAAATTAATGTGTTATGCACACCACAACAAAATTCGCGATTGTATTTGGAATTATAGGAACATCGTATCAAAGTCATTATGAACCTTATTGTCTGTTATGACTGCCTCACTGCTGCCAAATTCATTTCTCAAATTGCCAGGAGTAAATTTGTTAGGAGGGATATAATATGTTTCCATTTGAATGACCCTCTTTTTCTAGGAATAGTTTGTGTTGCAATGCGTTTGCACAAACATGGTTTCTTTATAGCTTCCTTGTGGAAAACCTTCAACAACACTAGAATGATTATTGGTTGGTAATGGTTTATCGACACAATTTTCTCACAATGCTTGTGTATAGATGGTGAAGAATTGAGACATAATTGTGTTTGAATGTTTCTTTGTTTCATAGTCATGTTGAAAACTCGAGGAATTAAAGTGACACCAATCTACATCGATTGGATATTCATCCTTTAATGATGGATTCAAATTTTCACCAACCACCCCACCCACCCAACTTTGGAGATGGAACTTCTTAGGGATCGAGACTAGAAGTGGGCATAAGAAGAAGTGTTGGCATCAAATTCAACATCTATTCTAATAATAATTTCATTGGAATGATGTTGAAAAAGTTAGTAACCTTTGACATCTTCAGAATATCCAACACAAATGCACTTGTCACTTTTATGATGTAATGCTTTCCTTTTCTCATCAAGAATGTGAGCCCAACTACACTACCAAATACATAGAAGTGGTTTACATATGCCTTAATTTTATTCTATGCTTCTTCTAGTGTTATATTTTTTAAAGCCTTTGCAGGAGTGCAATTTACTATGTAATTTTCACACTTGATGGCTTCCGCCCAATAATGAAGACTTAATATTTTAGATTAGATCATACAATTAGCCATTTCCTTTAATGTGCAATTATTTCTCTCAAGAACACCATTTTGTTGTGGTTTATATGGAACAATATGTTGCATTTGAATGTCTTGTGTAGTGCAGTAACTTGTTAATTTGTTTTTCATAGATTCACCTCCATTGTATGTTCTTAACCTTTGAAGTTGACGTCTGATTGTTTTTCTACAAGGGAATTGTCGGTAAAAAACGTGTCAAAAACTTCACTCTTAAGTTTTAAGAAGTAAACCCAAGTGCTTATGGAGAAATAAACAATGAAAGTTAAGAAGTACTTGCACCCATAGAAAGAAGGAGAAGAAAGTGGACCACACAAATCATTATGAACAAGCTCCAAAGGGGTTGAGGTGTGCCAAGAGGCACATTTGTCAAAACCGCCTTGATGATATTTGTCGAGAACACAATCAACACAAACACCATCTTTGCAAGAAACAAGAGGAAGATCGATCACCATTTGTTGATTACATAGTTGCTACAATAAGCGATAGTTTAGATGACCAAATTGCTTCTGCCTAAGTTTGCTCAAGTCATCACTATGAGCAACAAAAATTGATGGAAAAGATAATGACCCAAAGTTGTCAAATTTGTACAACCTAGTAATATCATCAACAATTCTAGTTGCTAGGAAATGCTTAGGATCTTTTAAATCCTTGATTACAATTTGGTGAGGTGAGAATGACACGGTTTTACCTTCACCTGAATGAGTGATTTGATACATCGATAGGAGATTGCAGGAAAGACTTGGAACACATGATACATCATTGAAATGACCAATATCTAACTGAACTATTCTAGACCCTACAACACTAAGAGATCTATCATCACCAACAAATATTTGTTTGGTGTTATGTTCATTAAGAGCATAAAAAACGGTTTTATCCTTAGCCATATGATAATATGCTCCACTATCAATAAACCACTCATCAGAATAAGAAGTAGAAGTTGCATTGAAGGAAAAACTAGAAAGAGAAAGTGCATGACCATAAGAAGAAGAGGTAGAAGAAGAAGAATCAAGATTGATGTTGTGATTCTTCATCATCGCTTCTAAGGCTTCCATATTTTTAAAACATTTAGACTCCACATGACCATCTTTCCCACAAAAGTTGCAATGCTTCTCAGTTTTCTTACTTTTAGATTTTTCTCCTTTGTACCATTAGGAGTAGAAGTTCGTTAACAGGGTTTGGGACTCTTGTTTATCTTATTGTTGTGAGGATGTTTCTTCTTGGAATGTTTGGATTTTTCTCTCTACTGGGCCACTAAGGCTTTGTTAGATGTACCTGTAGTGTCGATCACTCCAAATTGAAAAAACTTATCTCGCTCTCTAATCATTGTTGGTTGTGGAGCCTGATTATCTTCCTGATTTAGAGGTCTTTGTTTTCAGCCATGTTTATACCCCATGAAGACTTTACACACCAAAAGAATGTACACTCCTCCACGTAGGGGAGTGCAGAGGGGGGTTACCCCCTTTGCGGGGTCCGGGGGAAAGCACCCCCCTAAAGGAAAAATTGCCTTGTAAATGTATATTATAATTTCATTGTAAATCTGGACCGTTCATTATAATGTCGCAGATCTAATAGTAGAAATTATGTTAGGGTTTTTTTCCCTAGAAGGCAACCCTCTTTTATGAGGGAAATGTATTGCGGCTATGTATCATTACGAATATTGTATTCTGAGGGAGGAAACTGTGAGAGAAAGAAGAGGAAGTTACAATGGGTGTGTTGTAGGTTGTATCCCTTCATTTGCTGGATAATAATAAAGGAAGGACCTGTAAATTTCTCTAGTGGACGTAGCCCACACTGGGTGAACAACGTATATCTGTGTCTCTACTGTATTGTGTATCTTCTGTGTTTTATTTTCGCATTTGTTTTATTTTATTGCTCGATGATCCTGTTTTTCTAACAATCATAGAATCACAAAAAGACTCAAGAGTGGGATCTTGGTATGAATGCCCTAGAGCTTCTCTAGAGGCATAAAAGGTAGATACAAAGACATAATACACAATACCAAGCTTAGCAAGAACAATATATGCATCAATCATACCCCAACTCTAATTTACAATCTTTAAGCAAAATTCTAAGTGTTTTGAACTTAGATAAATAATCTCCAATGCAAGGAAAATCATTGGGACTTAATCATTAACTGGTTTTGAATCTGGTGGGCTCCAATCACATTGTGTTTACCAAACATAGCTTCAACGTTATCCCAAGCTTCCTATGGGTCATCAATTCCTTGAAGGTAAAACCATAAATCAGGAGAGATGGACATTTTGATTACTCCACATGTTTCATCATTTTTATTATCCCATTTGGATTTCTTCTCAGCATCAGTAGGAGATTGTTTTTTCCTAAGGTAATTAGGTACAATCCTGTACTTCTTAGTACATCCTCCTTATGGGATTTCCATAAGAAGTAGTTGGTACTGGTAAGCAAAATATCACTTGGAGAAGCCATATTAAAATATGAAGATAACATAGATTTAAAATTTGAAATTGATAGTCTGGATGGAAAACTCTCAAGAAAATAGGTTGTTTCAAAAAAATGACACTGAAAACGGACTTTGGATACAAAATTTATGCCCTTTAAAAAAAAACAGAAACAATAACCAAAGAGCCATGTGACAAGTAGAAGTTGGTCCAAATGTCGATACTCCTCGTTCTCTAACTTTATCTATAACCTCACTTGTATAAATAAGTTACTTATAAAGTGACCCACTTTTGTAAAATAAGTGAGAATCATTTTTACAATAAAGTTACTTTATAAATTAAAGTTGCATGCAAAAAACAATTAAAAAAATATTAAAGTTATTTTTATAGTGATTCACTTTTGTAATTTAAATGAAATGCACTTTACAACAAAGTTATGAGATAACCCGAGTTTGCATGAACTTTTTCAAAAAGTAACTTAAAAAGAGACTTGAACTCAATATCTCTTATTAAATAAAGTAACATTCAACCATGTGAGCTAGTGCAAAATACAAAACAATCTTAATGAAGGACGTGGGTGTTGGTGTGGTTGTTGTTGGAGCTTTGCATCGAAGTGCATGCTTACCATTTTTTTTTTTTGAATCTCAACAACAATGGGGTTAGATCTCGGTTAGTTTACCCAAAAATTGAAAATTTTCTCTTTGTTTTTTATTTGTTGAGCTCACATACAACAAAGAGCAAAGACCATACGTAGAAGAGAAAACAATTTCCACTTTGTTTCTGATTTGATAAGATCACACATAACACATGGAAAAGAGCATATGCAGACCAGAAAGAGCAACAACCCGGAAATACAAACATAAAACCAAAATATTGACTGTGTAAAAAAATTAAAAAGGGTGTATTCATACTTTATACCTTTGGATCTGACTAAAATGGTCGTATCTTGGGAAAACAAAAACCTTTTCTAGTGAAACAAAAAGTGTTTCTAATTGAAAGAAACACTCTGAACATAATGGAACAATCCTCTCACCCATAAAATGTATGGAAATAGAAGAAACAAGAAATGTGACAACACAGTTTCAAGATCTTAATCAACAACGAGAGCGAGTCTTCAAACATGATCTCATACCATGTTTGACAAAATAGGGTATTCCAACATAGGATGAACACTTTTAGTAACCACTCACACGATCAGTTCAGAGATCAACACACTGATGTTTTTATGTGCTTTAAAACCTCAAAGAGGGATACATTCCATGACCCCAACCAACGTGGCCACTTGAGGCAATATATTAATGCAAAGAAAAATATTTTACAAGAGAGTTTCTCATAATTGATCATCAGCAAATGACCCTCCATGCTCTTTAAATAGAGAGCATGGACCAATCCAACATTAAGCCACAAATAAATGTAGCCATTAAGATTGAGGAGAATCTGAGTCGTCTGATCAGTTTATGTCTAGAACATATCATAACTGTTTGATTACTTAACCAAAAATGCATACTAATGCATACTAAAGAAACACACTTTTACCTAAAGACAAATTATACCAAGTTGATCTTAACTAAATCCTAAGTGTCTAAATATCCTAACACTCATCACCATAATGATAAATATACAACAATAGAGCCTTGAAAGAGCTATCTCTAATAAGTTGGAATGGAGCTCTATATAAGAATAATCTTGATCAATTTTCTCAATCCCCTAGTGTGGAATATATATAAATATTTTAATCTATAATCCTCTTCAATAGTGGCCAAGAATCCCAAAATTCAAAATATGATGAAAATTGTGAGAATAGGCCATGATCCTTTGAGGTGGTTTGTCATGGTCTTGATTTTATCCAAAAACTCCACCAACCCACTATGGTGGCATTTTTCCGTGTATAACAATTATCACTCAAGTAGGGCATCTATTGCAGTCAACATATGCTAGTGGCTAGGTTCAGAACTATGACAATATTGAATTATGTCATTCATTGCATTTGCCATAGAGGAAACATGTTGGCAAGAGGTTCTTGAAATGGATTGGCAGAGATGAAAACTAATTTTTCCATGAACCTTTGTATCTGTTTCATTTTGAATAAGATTTACCAACATATCACAAGTGAGGTTAGGAAGAACTAAGTAAAAGCTCAAAATGATGGAAATCATGTTTGACCTCCAATGCACAAAAGATAAACAAATCCTAGAGGTACTTCTGACACCAACTAAGGATGAATCCCCATCTCTTTAATTGCATAGAGACGGTGGTTTGAAGTCTTTATCTGCGTGGATGAATCCCCATCTCTTTGATTTCCTAGAGATGGTGGTTTGAAGTCTTTATCTGCGTGGATGAATTCCCATCTCTTTGATTTCCTAGAGATGGTGGTTTGAAGTCTTTATCTGCATCCAATTTTGCATCAACAATTATGACTGTGCCATCACTTTTTCACCATGATGTAGTTCCTAGTTCAACAGTGATCCCCAAGTCTAATCCTTGTACAAAAAAATGAAATGGATCACCTAATATTAGAAAATAATTTTCCACTTCAAATAACTTAGACAGTGAGAGAATAAATCGCTTTAATAGAAGAATGATGGTCATACTAAAACTCTTTGCAATTGACACATTGTCTGATGTTCCAAGTTTTAATTTTTTTTTTGGAGATGCGAAGAGTTTCCATTGAGCAAGATGAATTGCAGGTGTTACTTCTAGAAAAGGACCAAAATAAAAGATACCAATATAATTCAAGCCTTCCTTAATTGTATGCACACACCTCTCAATTATGCTAATGGATCAATCTATGGCATCACTTGAAACTTGCAACATTCATTCCTAGGAGGAATCATGAACTTTTTAAAGCTTGTGCACATTGATCTGGAATGCTCCACACATTGAGGCTGATATAACTATGCATATTACAAATGAAGAGGTTAGAGAAATGTTCTTCCTGTCTTGAATATCCAAAGATAGTTTTCCAGGTAAGCAATCTTCCATGTCATGCAAAACATGGTCTCTTATTGATCCAGGAAGTAAAATACTTGAAGAGCTCTCTCTAGCAATGGTATGCCTTCTCTTGAAGGTGTACAAAGGCAACATAGATCCTAGAATACAACATTAGCCTAAATAGTTGCAGTTGATTCAATTTTTTCAGAGCCCTCCAAACAATCCACCCAAGGAACTCCCACAATACACACACTCATAAAAAATGCAAATGCAGTTGCTTGATGAAAGAATCCATTGAGCTCTAGCCGTATGGGTACAAATGATAAACCCAACCATGGAAATGATCCCACGATCCCCTGGGCCACAATTATCTAAAAGCTCCAAATTCACATCACTTTCTTCGCTTCTGTGTCATTAACTTAAGATCTAACCATATACGTGACACCCCTTTCGTTCCACTTTATGAAGTTATGGGCATCAAACCATTTGAAAACATCGGGTTTGTTGCAAAAGGACAAACCAAGACCCCAACCACAACGCTCACTCCAACAACTATATGAAAATAAATTCTCCCTCCATCAAATACTTTGTGTTCTTTGTTTTTGATGCCCCCTTTGTTGCATATGGAAATCCAGTGTCAAACTATATTTTATTTCTTGTTACTAGATTCAGAATCAATGGCTATTGACTCAAATGAACACCATTTAGCATCTAGAAGTCTAATGAATTGGAAAATTCCTGTGAGATCCCGCAAAGAGAAAATTGAGGAAGGTGTGCCCTTACAAAATCCTTTGAAAACGCTAAACCCACGCCCCAACAAAGTTTGACATGCATTGCAATCCATGAGCAATCCACGTGTCCATATGATTTCTTGATCGACCCTTGTCAACAATTTCAGGTGCATAGGTGCATGAGATTAAATGTTTCCGTATGCGCTCGAATATGACTTTAAAATCCAAATGTCCATGTGTCCCTTTGGTCAATGATTGTCAATGATTTTGGGTGAAGAAGTGCATGAGCTTTAATCTCTCCTCTTGTTAGCACCTAAACTGCTATGTCAAGATTTTTTATTCGTTGCAGAAAAGTCATGGTTTTGGTAGCGCAAAAAATAGCATTTCCAACAACATATTTCAAATTAAATATGCCAGGTTTTTATAAAAGTGAATTTTGTTTGGTATATTACCTCTCAAGCTAATATGCAGGATTTTTATGTTTATAAAAAGAATATTAGCCTTTGGATTTTTATGTTTATAAAAAGAATATTAGCCTTTGTAGCCAATCTCTAATTTGATTTCACATCATTTCAACAATGCATTTCAAATTTCAAATTAAATATAAAGACTTTTTATAAAAGTGAATTTTGTTTGGTATATTACCTCTCGAACTAATTAATATGCAGAATTTTTATGTTTATAAAAATAATATTGAACTTTGTGGCCAATCTCTAATCTCTAATTCCATTTCACATGTCATTAAACACCCAACACCAAGAACCAAGCAAATATCACAAGCATCGAGCACTCGCACCAAATGTTCAAGGATAACGCCCACATAAGGCGCAAGGAGGAGTCAGAGGGGGCCATGCACTATAAATTATGGTAGCACTGTATAAAGTTGAGAAGTCCCATGCAAAGAAAAACTAAAAAATACCTAATGTCTGAACGTTGAACCCATGATCAAGGTCTGAAGCATGCACATGTGTCAACCTCTTGAGATCTAATTCATGGTTTACCTTTAAATCTACTATTAGTAATCCATGTACAGGTGGAATTTCGTGGCACTTGACAAAAGTTTCAAAGAAGATTAGGATCGAGATTTGGGGCTACTAGTGTGACTATAGCAGTCGTTATTGGACTTTTAGAAGACTGTTTGCCAAATGCAGGTGCTTAGATTATGGTCTTGTTGCAGGCGCGACAATAACAGGATCTGGAATAATTATATACATTGACCTTTCTAGGCCCATGTACTCGAACCCTCTAGTTCATGAAGCTCGATTCTGGCAAATGCTATTTGTTTGTATCTATTAGCACAGCCGCAAAGTGGCTGGCGGCTGGTGAAGTTGAAACATACTTAGGGCTGGTGTTGTGGTTGGTGAACGTTAAAACACACAGTTGAAATGCACATAGAGTTGAGGAAATCCAAAAGTTAATCTTAAATGTGATAATTTCAAAGGTTAATTAGTTAAACGTGGCAATCATATGGTGGCACAGTAATTTCTTAGTATGATTAGGTAAATGTTAAAAAGTAAACAGGTTAACTGATGCATTCAAAAATACAAGGAAGTTATGAAGAGTAAATCACATTCATTGATTTGGGAGGACGACTAAGAATATGCCAGCATCTTCAATTATTAGCCATCAGATTAGAATTTTAAATTAAAAACTGATTAATTGTGCCCATTTCAATAGATATACGCCTTTCGACATAACTAATGGAAGATTAGAAAGATTGGTTGCTCATTTTTCTAGACAAACATTTTTAGATTAGAAGGAGGAAAAATATTAAATTCCAGAATTTGAGGGATCTAATCATCGAAGATTTGGGAGCAGAGCACCATATGAATAAATCTAAATCTCTTCAAATCAGGCATAGGGTTAGCTGGCCAACAGAACACCTGGCAGCAGCGGATAAATCTCATCATTTCCGGATTTGAAGGCAGTTCAAACTCAGTATTCAAGTTTTTAAGGATACAAGTGGGAGAGCTTTTAGGATTTAGATCAACAGTCAAGCGGTTCCAGTTTTCTTGCAGCTGATTCAAGATTTCTTTTATTATTAGATTATTGATAGGATTTTATTCCTAAAAAATTGTATAATGTAATGGGATATAAAACCATGATTTGAAATGTAAAGAAGGGAGAAATCTTCCTCGGAGAAGGAAGTGAGGGGTAGGTCATAGGAGTTTGGAGTAGGTCTGAGAATTGTATTGATAGAGCATTATGCCTTGTAGCACTCATACTCAGGGATCAAGACATTTTAATGACAGTTAGATTCTGTTCTCGTTGTAACCTTGTCTTTTTCTGCTCATTTGAATGCAAATGGGAATTTTTGCAACGCACTAATTTCTGCAAATTTCAGCCAATACTACAGTAAAAGCTTTACTGTCAATTACCTGACTTTGGTAAGTTGCATTCATATGTTTGTTTCAAGTTTGAAATATCATTTTAAGCTTGCCACTCTTTTGCACATAAGTAAACAGATTGTTGACTTGTGTTTTAAGTTTCCCTCCTCATTCTTCCTAATTTTTTTGCTCTTAAAGTGAATGCCCCACACTAAATAAAGTGTTGTTGATCATTTGAAAGATTGTCATCAGATCTATAACCTTCCTACCTTATCTTACCTACCTAATTCACTTTTTAATCAAACAACCAAATTATTGCAATAAGTGAGATGCCCTAGCTTTTCCCTATCGCAGTTTAGTGCAAACTTTAGAGATAACACCTCCTGTGTCCGAAATGGAAATGGATGTCTACGGAACACAGGGCATCAATCGAACGGGTTTGGAAGCACTTGAGATTTTATAAACTTGTTAGCCAAACTCTGAAGTGGCTTTGATGCAATTGGTGGCATTAGAGTTTGAGGTGAATGGTTAAATCCTTATATAAGTTTGAACCAAATCACCAAGATTTTATTCCTCCTCACCTTGTATTTGTTTGCCTCAACAATACCATTATATATATATATATAATTAATGGATATATATAACTGAAATTGAATCTTTTATTTTATATACATAATGGTTGCCTCAAAGTGAATCAACAAATTAAAAAGATTTTACAAAAATTGACTCAAGGCTTATAGAGTCCTGCAGTAATGTCATGCTGAAATACATAGTAAATTCCTTGTTACACATCCATACAATTTGGTTACAAATTACTTTAACAAATTGTTTAAGCAAAAAAATAAATTTGTATAACATTTATCGATGGGAAGATTCATGATATGGAACCTCCCGCTCTTCATCTTGACCTGGATCATTTTCTTCTATTTCCATAGGCACCGCATCTCATCTTCCCTTTACTTCATCTTAGTTTCCAAAGCAATTGGAATTGTTGTGGCTTAACTAGTGACTTTAGATGCTAACATTCCAATGCCAAATTATCAATGCGTTAGAGAAGATATGCAATAATATGGTTCATTGCCCCTACTTTGGCCATGACTTTCCTAAGGTTCACATTGTTGCCTTCAATAATATCTTCATGCTTGCACAAAATACGCTTAATATCGCTCCAAGAGGGGTCAATTTTGAGACAGAGCAGATGGCCAAGGATATCAGTCCTCAACCAACAATTTACCCAATTTTTGGTGTTGATGGAACCAATAATAAAGGAGTACTCATAATCACCCAACGACTGAACAATAAACCCACTTTCTAGATTGACGATGGAAGCAAGGAGAGTCTAGGCAAAGGACCACAACCCACATACATTTAACCCATAATTAAGCCCGCTAATTGAGACAAGGGTGAAAAGGAGTTTAGGGCACCGACCAACAAACCCACCTTCCAGACTAACGATCATGTCAAGGAGAGAACAAAGTAATCCACCATACCACACCATGCAATCAAAACCGCTCCCAGAAGAGAAAGAAACACGGGAAAACTTGAAACTTTGAAATTAAAGTTCAGAAAAACAAGAAGTTGCAGATTTAAATGTTTCGGAGAAGGGTAAGGGAACTTGTTCCTAAGTCCATTCAAGTCCGGCATTGATATACCTTTGCCCAAATTCGTTGCATTCCTACCGCAAGTACCCRCGAGAACCTCAAAGGCGAACCACTACTCACTACACCTTCCAAAGTCACCATCATAGGAAATGAGGTTCAAAGMCATAATTGTCCCGCTAGATATACTACCTTCACACACACAAGAATGAATGCGCCTGTCTATTCCTAAACYAGACATATGTGCGAGTCGCGACCCATTTATTCCAATGTTCCACCAAACATCATTGCAATTTAATTAACACTCCATATTCTTATGGAATGGAGAGACCCATTTTTCACTCCATTCAAAATAAATCCACCYGCCTTTAACCTTAATCAACCTTGGCCCACCTATCAACATCAAGATTGACCCCTCTCTTAAGTACCATATAGTATCAATACCAATATTTTCATATAACTTGGATCTAAAGTCTCTTTTGGCAAAGTGATCCAAAGACAAATAATAAAACCATAAATAAAATAAACTGAACCTTTCATCAACACTTGTAGCCAAAATCATTGATGATTGTGATAGATTTCAAAGCTTTAAGTTGCATACTTGTAACCTCCTCCATGTCATCCGAATCACCTCCAAAACTGCCACATGTTAAAGGTTTACCATTTTGGGGCATGAGAATTATTAAACCATAATCAAGTTCCTGCGCTGAAATATGTAAGGAACATTGATTTGTGCTAAATTAGAACATTTTGATCCTTGCAACCCAATTCCATTCCACCTTTGCACACATCCATGATTTATTTTCTTCTAAAGTAAGGTGCTCTTAATTTGGAAATGCTTTGCACACATCAATGATTTATTTCCTTCTAAAGTAAGGTGCTCTTAATTTGGAAATGTATGGATATGGATATTTTTCTTTTTGATGAAAGTGATTAGAAAGGCACGAGCTTAAATAATTCACACTTTAAATCTTTGAATAGATGTGAAAGAATATGCTTCTTTGTATAATCTTTAAAATCTAGGATCTATTTTAGCAAGTTACTCAAGTTTAATTGTGGTCAAACCTATATGAAGAATACCATTCAAGACTACTATTGTCATATGATTAGTTTTATTATTCTTCTTCATCATCTCAACTTGTTTGGCCATCTCTAAATGTGGTAGTTGTGGCACATTATGCGAAATTTTAATAGACTCTAGAGCATATATAATGAAGCTCATCCATAGGAGCAAGTTGTATCATACGTGCAACTTTTAAAATTAATGACTTCACCAATTACTTCCACTAAAGAGTTTGATTTCATCTTGGTTATATAACCCTCAGCCTACTCAAATTTTTGAGGCATCATCTCAAATTCTTATTAACCTATGACTTCAACTTGTTGATACTCTTTCCAATACCATCTTCTAAGCGAAGAGATTGTTTCATAAGTCTCACATTTCAATAATCCTCTCATCATGTAGCTTGGTAGACTCTACACTAGCCAAAATATATCAACAATCTTCTTCTCATTCTCATTGTGAAAACCTTAGCAACAACCTCATTGAGAGCCTTTTATAATGCCTTTGTGTTGGATTTACATGTGCTTCAAAATTTAAGCTTATTTTTCTTGGATTTACAATAGAGGTGAGAGCTTGCAAAAAGCCTAGAGAAGAAGGAAAGTGTTGGAAAAGAGCCACACCTAAGCAATTTTGTTTGTGAATGCAGAAAGGGGTTTCTCCTCCACTTAGGGCTCCTGGATGCTATAGACAGAGAATGGAAACCCATCAATCTAAGCTTAAGAACCCTTGTTCTAGAAATAAACATCATACTAAATTGCTTGCATTCAGAACTAAGCTTTTGAAGCTGAACCCACAAACCAAGGTGACTTGCTATGAAGTGATACTAGATGATTGTTGACTAGAGATGCCATAAGAGACCCTACAAACCGAAGATGTTGAAATATGAAATCAATCAAGTTGTTGACCTGAACGGAATAATACCAAAAAACATTGAAACACTCATTGATACCAATTGAATCCACTAACCAAAAACACCAAGGTGTGAAAACCACCATTATAAATCTCATTGCTAAACTATCCCCCAAAATTGCCGCTTCATGATAACATCTAAGAACACCATGAGAGGCCATTTCAAAACCCATCAAACCTCCTGAGAGTGACCCATTATTGTTGAGATTTGCATGAAAGTTCAATATTTTAAAGTTAGTCAAGATGGTTCTTTATCGACATATTCTATTTGTTTTTTTTATTTGTTTCGAGTAATATCATTTTAAACTTTTATCACACTTTTGTGCACTTAGAAGGCATCTTCCTAAGGCTCAATCCTAGTATTTGGTTGGTTGTAAAGGGATACAATTGTATTACTCTCTCAGTCTGTAGGTGCTTTGTTGGCTTCACACCTTAAATGTCAAGTCTGTAGAGGCTAAGATGACACACCAACAAGAATGGTAACATAGGCAACAACACTGGCTATAATACAATACGAGTGGTTTGCACTTTTCTATTACTTATATGCTTTTGTACTTCTCTCATGTGTATTTATTCTTATATATCTATATCCTTATATATCTATAGTAATAATAATAATAATAATAATCTAATTTTAAGATCACCACCAAACCACACCAAATTGGTGTATGAAACCCCCTTATTTGTAGAACAAGGAACTCCCCTATGTATGATTTAAACGTTCTTAACCATCCACTATAAATAAACTAAAAATAATACAAATTCATTCTTGAAATTATACATTCCGTCTCTAACATACAAACAAAAATAATAAAATAATTAAAAAACTATAACATACAAACAAAAATAATAAAATAATTAAAAAACTAAAAAATTAAAATAAAGAAGAAAACTAGAGAAACAAAATAACTATTAACATATAGCTTTACAAGATTAAAAGACTCTCAAACCATTGAACATGCATTTACCTCTAAACATAATTAAAAAACTCTTACTTCTAAACCTAATTATAAAGCTTAAATTTTTTAATTCCTTATATATGTTAATATAATATTTAAATACAAAGAATTATATATCTTAATATAATATTTAATCCTTATATATCTTAATATAATATTTAAATACAAAGATTGTATATCTTAATATAATATTTAAATATAAAGAAATGTTAGAAGAGTTGCTTATATTATGTCAAAATTCAAGTTGGTCCTTGGGTATGATTTCTTATTATTTCTGATTAGCGAAGAGGTTTGGATGTGAGGAAAAGCTAATTGTTACGATAGGTTTACCACTGTCAAATTTTTTTTATGTCAAAACCGAAGGCAATCATTTGGCCAATTTGTGGTATAATACAATCTACTACAGCAAAATTTATTCTTTCATTCCCGCCTGCTATAAGTTTTGAAATGCATCACTCTGGAACGCTTCTTCAAGCATCGGCAATGCCTGATTGCTTCTATGAAGAATTTAACTTCGAATTTTATTCATTTACTCAAGCCGATAGTCGCTCTTGAACATCCACGCAACTCACGAAAGCTTCTCGTGTTTCACCAGAGAGCTTACAATCAAACATACTCATACTTGTCTGTTGGGTGCAGGCAGACAATTAAGACGATCAGTGCAAATAGTTTCAACTTCACTTCCAACGAAAACCAAATAGATGAACATGAAGCCAATAATTGCCTGTACATCATTATTGGTATTGTGGACGCTCTCTGTAAAGAGGGGCGATTGAATGAGGCAGTAAGCCTTCTGCATCGGACAGACCAACGACAGATTTTATGGGACTCTAATGTGTATGCTCGTCTGTTACAGGGATGCATTGACATCAAAGCAATGGAAGAGGCGAAGCTGGTTCATCTCCATATGATAAAACATGGATTTGAACCTGAAACCTTCTTGAGTAACCGTCTTGTTGATGTATATGCGAAGTATGGCTTGGTGGAGGATGCACGTCAAGTTTTTGACAAAATGACTCTACCAGATGTGGTTTCCTGGACGACGATGATCGCAGGGTATGCTAAACGAGGGCGTTTTCAGGATGCACGGGAATTCTTTGACAGAATGCCTGAACGAAATGTCGTTTCATGGAATGCAATGATTGCGGGTTATGCACAACATGGGCTTGGTGAAGAGGCCTTGGAACTGTTTTGCAGGATGCAGAAGGCAGGTGTGATGCCTAATTCTGTTACTTTCGTCTGCGTTCTCAGCGCAAGTGCCGGTTTAGCGATTCTGGAGGCGGGTAAGCAGGTTCATGCTCTTATTCTTATAGTTGGGTTAGTGTTGAATGTGTTTGTAGGCAGCGCCCTTCTTGATATGTATACAAAATGCAAGTGTTTAGAGGATGCACAGAAAGTGTTTGACAGAATGCTTGAACGAAATGTGGTTTCTTGGAATACAATGATCGATGGGTATGCAAAGTATGGTGATATTTCAAAAGCCCGCAAGCTGTTTGACGAAATGCCTGAACGAAGTGTTGCCTCCTGGACGGCAATGATGGCAGGATATGCGCAGCTTGAGCATGCTGACGAGGCATTCGAGCTTTTTCGTCGGTTGCAGTATGGTTGCATAAAACCCGACCAATTCACATATGCTTGTGTCCTCAGCATATGTGCCAGCCTTGTAGTTCTGGAGCAGGGTAAGCAGGTTCATGCACGGAGTATTAGAAGTGGGTTTGAACCATATGTGTCTGTAGGTAATGGTCTCCTTACAATGTATTCCAAATGCGGAAGCATAGAGGATGCACATAAAATGTTTCGAAGAATGCCAGAGCACACTCTAGTCTCATGGACAGCAATGATTTCAGGATGTGCCATGCATGGGTTGGCAGATGATGCACTCCAGCTCTTTGGACAGATGCAACAGGCAGGTGTCAAGCCAGACACTATTGCATTCCTTGGCATTCTCTCAGCTTGCAGCCATGCAGGCTTACTGAACCTAGGCTGTTACTACTTTGATTCCATGAGTCGAGAACATGGGCTCATACCGAGGACAGACCATTACGCTTGCATGATTGATCTCTTTGGGCGAGCTGGGCAGCTGGATGTAGCAAAGAACATTATCAATAGCATGCCTTTTGAACCCGATGCTCGTATATGGGCTGCATTGCTTGGTGCCTGTAGAATCAATGACAATGCAGAGCTGGGAATATATGCGGCAAAACACCTGTTTGAGCTGGAGCCACAAAACTGTGCAACTTATATACTTCTATCAAACATTTATGCTGCAGCTGGCAGCTGGGATGATGTCGCTAAAGTAAGAAGAATGATGAAAGAAAAAGGAATAAAGAAGATGCCTGGATGGAGCTGGATAGAAGTCAAGAATAAAGTGCATACATTTCTAGTAGGGGATAGACCACACCCACAAATGGAGCAACAGACTGACTGAAGAGATGAAGTCTGCAGGATATGGGCTACATTCAAAAATTTACTTATAATATGTAAGAGTTTCATAAAGAATGTGATTTTGGAGGTGCAGACATAATGTGTTATGCACACTACAACAAAATTTGCGATTGCTTTTGGGCTTATGGGAACATCCTATCCAAGTCATTATGAACCTTATTGTCTGTGATGACTGCCTCACTGCTGCCAAATTCATTTCTCAAATTGCCAGGAGAAAATTTGTTACGAGGGATATAATCGGTTTCAATTTGAATGGCCCTCTTTTTCTGGGGATATATTGTGCTGCAATGCATTTGCACAAATGTGGTTGCTCTATAGCTTCCTTGTGGCAAACCTTCAACAGCACTAGAAGGATTACTGGTTGGTAATGGTCTGTCGGCACAGTTTTCTCACAATGCCTGTGTATAGATGGTGAAGAATTGACACACAATTGTGTCTGACTGTTTCTTTGTTGCCTGGTCATGTTGAAGACTCGAGGAATTAAAGTGGCACCAATCTACATTGATTGGATATTCATCCTTTAATGATGCATTAGAATTTGCACCAACGACCCCTACCCCCGCTTGGAGATGGCATGTCTTAGGGACCAAAACTAGAAGTGGGCATGCGAAGAAGTGTTGGTACCCAAAGTTTTGGGATAGAGATTGCACACGCACACAAAAACAATTTTGTGTGCACATCAACAGCTGTGCGACGGATGAAATAAGGTGTGCACGTCAGGAATCAAGAAGATACCGAATGCGTGCTAGGAATCAAGAAGATACTGCATGCATGCCGAAATCAAGAAGAAGATCTTTGGGAATCTTCCCGAATGATTAACTTAGGCAGCCCGAGAGATCATGGAGCACTTAAGGAATGAGTTGGCAAGTTAGTTAAGACTGCCATGACTCCAAATAGGCTATGTGGGCTGCATGCGGGTAGTAGAAGCGTGTGGAACTAGCAGTCAGCAGAGTGAGTGGAGCAGAGGTGAAAGTGACAGAGCACCAGAACAGAGAAGGAAAGAAAAAAGAGCAACAAAGACACAAAAAAGAGTTCGGAGAGTCAGAGGTCTGCAGCAGAGCAGAGAAGAGAAATCAGTTTGGCTAGTTTTTGCATGAGTCTTATTGTGAGTCTAGTTTTGCATGTGGTTGGAACAAGTTTTGAAAGGATTTTGTAATAGAGTCAACTTAGTAGTATGTGCAAATTTTGAGAGAAAGTGCATGGCGCCTTGTAATGCATTATTGATAGAATGACTAAGAGCGCAGGGCGTTGTTCTTGATGAATTATGAGTCTGTTGGTCCATGTATGCTGCTGTTTGAATGGAAATAATATCGAGTTTGTTGTTATTCCTATCATTTACTGTGTTGATTGTGAGTTCAATGGATGAATATGACAATGCTGCATGCTGTTAATCTCTTAATGAACTGTAATGAAACGTGTGAATGTTCACCCGAGTGGCTTCCCAGTTTTGTTTAACCCTTCATCACCAACACAAGACCAAATGGTCTTTGTGATTCTCATGGCATCTCGGGTGAGATCTTCTTCAGTCTTCAACCGAGGATTGATATGCTGACACCTTGGGGTTTTGTTGGTCAACTCTAGACTAACCCTAGGTCATCAACTCCCCAACGCTAAGAAGGATGCATGCAAGCGAGCCAACAAGAAGTGTTGTCATGCACTCTCAGCTTCATCAAGAAGATTGTTAGCCATTGAGTTGACATGCGTGACTCCTACAATAGGGAGTTATACCTAATTCTTTATTCTAGATATTATAAATAAAATATGTGCATGGAATCATGCATGAGACTATTATATGCTGATTATGTTCTTGCTCAGCTGGTTACTGAACTAAATAATGCTTGTGATGATTATGGATAGATTTGTTCAAGTCAGAATAGATGGGACAGTTTAACCATTATACCTAAGTTCTAACTGATAAGGTTTAATAGTTTGTGAAGAACGAGCAAGTAAGAATACACTTGTGATGTTCTTGCAGAAGCATTCCAAATTAATTCTATTGTATGAACACTTATCTCTCTTTGAAACCTATTTTAATGAGGACACCTGCAGCTGGCCCTATTTGAATTGAGACTAAGTTACTATGGAACTTTTAGCATTGGAGATGTTTAGTATATTTTTCTTCACAGTACTGAGTGAAAACTGCCTTAACTAACTACCAACTGCACTATTTATTATTTAATCATTTATTCAGCTCTCGTTTCCAAAAATTGGTGCATTCCATTGCCCTATTTTTGTTAAAAGAACATGTCTTTGCAGTTTGAATGTGATGATACGTCAGAATATGTACTGTTTCCAGCTTAAAAGAAACACCTTTAACATGCTTAGCAGTGTGAAGAAGTTTGAATGCCCAATTTCGTGTTAGATGGGATAGGTGTAGATTAAGGGTGATTTATAGGCTGGATGACAGTCTTAGAATCGGATGGCTTTCTTAGAATTAATGGCCACCTACTAGGCCCACATCCTCTGAACTACCCCCTTAGTGGTGAATATTTATATGTTTTGTGGATAAACTTTGTTGACCAAGTTTGTAGTTATGGCCCTTTGTTTAGACTCTAGAGTCGACCACAGATTTTGTATTGGTGGTTTCTTGTACCCCTTTGCCTATTTATAGGCTTGTGAAATGAGAATGAATGTGTAGCGTTTTTGGGTTTTGCAAGTATTTCTAAGGGGACAAAGTTGGGCCAATAGCAGTGTCCATGCTACTTTGGATCATCTGGGCCTGAGTTGGTGACCATAACTTCTCTGGAAAGTTTCTGTTATATCTACTGATTTACTGGATTATATGATATTTTATAGGTTCTCTCTGCTACATCTCATTGTTTGTTCAGTTGCTGTGATGATTATTGAACTCCAAAAATATGTTGTCATTGTAAATTTTCAGACCCCAACCCAGTTTCAGTCTCGCTGATTTTTCAGCCAATGTTTAATGCCCAAACCCAGTTTTATATCAGCATATAAAAATTTAGCAGAAAATTTATTTCAGAACTAAAACATGAAGATTCTGAACTTCGTTTATAAGGCAGAAATAAAATATCAGCAGCACATAAAACTCAGAAAATTATAGACAGATATTTTCGGTCTAACATTGACCTTGGAAAAACCCACAAGGGGAAAACTAGTGAGAGAGGGCTTTTTATTATTTATGAGTTTTTGAGAAATTTTCTTTTACAACATATTCATCTTCAGAAATTACAAAAACTTATCTCAGACTTTCTTCTGCAAAAATCCTTCTAAACAGTCCTAGGAAAGTTCCTCGATTTTTGTGCCAGAAATCCGTACAACTGTACGGCTGTCCCAACAATAAATGCTGTATGGAGTGTCTCGGTTTCTATGCCAAATTTTTGCTAAGACTGTACAGAATATGCAGCAAGAACAACTCCTCGAAAACCGTGCCCTTTCTTCTCGAAAATTGTGCTGTACGACCCTTGAAAATCGTGCCAAAATCTGTACGGACAGTACGGAATTTCACCCAGAAATTAATGACAGCAGGTGCCTTGATTTCTGTGCCAATAAATGACTGTATGGTAGCCTTGGGATGCATGCCAAACTTCTCAGAAATGTTTCTGCTATCTCCCTCAATTTCTGTGCATAATAAATGGCTGTACGGCCTCTAGAAATTTGTACCGTACGGACTGCATTCAATACTGTACTTTGCCTTGAAACTCGTGCTAGCTAGCTGCCTTGGGATGCATGCTCAGCTCTGCAAATGCTGCCTCTTCTCAAGCTCGACCTCTCTCTTGCTCTCTCTTGCTCTCCAAAAGATGAAATGAACAACAACCCTAGCTAGGGTGCGCCCTCCTACCCTAATCGACCTCATGAGGTAGGTGAGGGGTCTCTT
>SNQJ01S0012413.1:147393-181136 GCA_010110895.2 Picea sitchensis
TATTTAATTAAAAATTTAACAGTCATTGTTGTCTAAAAATCTGCTATCTGGCTACTATTAATTAGTGCAGAATCTGCTGCCATTAGTGGTGAAATTGCAGTTGCTAGTGCTGATTTACTGCTGTTACAGCTGTAAAAAATACTACTGTTCATGCCCCATTAGTTCCAGATATCAGATCTGTTTATATTTCCATATTAATATTATGAGTTTTCTTCTGTTATAATAGGGGATTTCTGGTTAGGCTCATAACAGTGGTATCAAAGCCACTTTATTTGGCCTTATGGGAGCAACACCAATGATGATAAATTTCCCTAGATTCAAAGAATATATAAGAAGAGAGATAACATGCCTGTTATTACTTACTAGCATAGTTTCATCTTAATCCCCAATCTATTAAGCACCGAAAGGGATCCAAAAAACAATAGGTGTAAACTTTTTGTGGCACATAAAAGATCCAGGGTTAAGATGGATCTATGCTAGTTATTTTTTAAAATTATTATTTCAGGTCTGCTCTTTGTTTTTGACATTAGACACTGGAATTTTTTTTTCCATTTTAGTTTATTCCAGCCACCCACCCACCTTGACACACACACATGTGACACATATCTTCCACCCTGGGCTGTAGAGTACACCCCACGTCTCCTGGTGCAATATAAATAATATCTTGGCTTATGGGAATCTTATAATAAAGAATCTCCCAAAGAAAGCTTTCCGGAATATCTTAAGCTTATGAAGAAGATTAGAGGAGATCTCTCCTAGAACTTGAAGATTTTGCAGAGAGATTAAGAGTGAGGCTATGAACGGTTCAATGGACATAAGGATTCACACACCAAGTGCACTGTTTTGGAAATTCAATGGGTATAGTCTACACTCAAGGATGCACTCCTTGATTTTGATACCTTGAAGGTAAAGGAGCATAATACCGAAGGTTCAGCATTGATTTTGGGTGTTGACATGCTTGAGACAACCACCCTCAAAAACATAGGATTAAATGTTATGTTCAACGATCTTATGAAAAGCACAACCAAACATCCCATTCTGAAGAGTTCTTGGCAACAATATCTGCTAATAAATTATTGCATGACTATTCCTTTCAACCAACAAACATCTCACTACGAGTTTTCAGAGAACAACTCAATGATTCATGACAAACCACCCTTATCTACGTGTCACATGTGCTTTGATGAACATTGTTTTGAACCTCTAAAGGGTTATGGCACAACACCAACGAAGCAAGTAGCAAGCCCTCTATTTGAGTAATATTTTGGGAGTCTACACTAGGTTCTAGAATTTATTCCATGTCCGCAAGTTGTGCTGTGCATAGTGAAGCTATTGATCAAGTAGGATTGATTGAGGCACAACTTACAACTTCGCACATGTGTGTGTTGAGATATCTACACTGTACAGCATAGATGATTTTAGGGGCTAAATTTCGTCGTTGGGTTAATTTTCCATGGTTTTTCCCAAAAAAAGATTCGCCCATTTCCATTTTTTAAAAAACCGATTCGTCCAAATTCCATAGAATAAAATTATTTTACCTAAAATATCGCCAAAATTTTATAGAAACTATATAAAATTCTTAGAAATTTGAGTATTTTTACAAAACAATCCCCAAACATTTTACATTTTGCATATTAAGGACTAGTAAGATTAGCCCATGTTTCTACATTTTAATACAAATTTTCATCCTTAAATTATCCCTGCTGTACAGTGCATGTGGACTTAACCTGCCCCCAGTGTGCGACATTTTAAAAGTCATGCATTCGCGACTTTGGTTATGAGCCTTTTCTATCCTCTCATCAATTCTTACCATAGCTGATAGGGCACTGTTTAAGGGCTGCATTCCTATTCTGAGACTGTCTTTTCGGTGTGGAGTTTTACCTAATCACAGCTAGAACAATGTATTTTGTGGAATGTTTTGAATGCAACAATTTCAAAAAACTTAAGGATTTCTTGCACTTTGTGAATCAAAGCCCATAACTTTAAGTGTTAATCATATTTATTATTTACCATTCACATGCTGATGAATGTGCAGAAGCTTCGTTGATAGAATTGGCACTGAAATACATGCATTATTGCTAGCCAAAATTTCCACGAAGATGGAGATTATTGAATATGCAGATGAACTAGTGTCTGCAGTTGTTGCAATTTCTAGGCAGTTTGCTATCCAGAAAACATCTCTTGAGTTTGATGCTCTGTTTTTTCTTCAAACCCTTTCGGGTCCTACTATGAATGCTCTGTAGTCCAGCTGTGGAGATACTGCATGGCCTAAATATGTTCGTATTGGCATTGAAACAATTTTGCAAAATCGTGTGGTTGACAGAGAGGATTGGTCGATAGGTCGTATGAACCTACTGGGAGATGAAGATACAGTTTCCTTTGGACAGGTATCCTCTGTTCGTTTTGGAGACACCAAGGGTTGCAATTGTTGTTTTATTAAAGAGTTTTCCTGGTTCATATTTGAGTCTGGCAATGGAGTAGGTTCTAACATGGAAGAAGCCACCATAATAAGACAACGAGACCTTGCTAATGTTTATGCATTGATAGAAACTATGATGAAGCTATTTTATGGTTACACTCTTGTGACAAGAAAGACAAAACTCTCGTGACAAGAAAGACAAATGCATCGTAGTGGTAAAGCAAAATCACTTCATTAATCTCCAAAACCCTATTGGAATAAGCCTCCAAGACTCCTCAAGTGTAGAAATGATCCACAACAATGGATGAATAATGAGCTCAACACCTCAATCTATAGGCCTCAATAGTGAGAAGAGGTCTTCGCACAATGAATGTGGGATTAAATAAAAACTCACTTACCAAATAACTTGGCTGCCTTGGAGGTCACATATTCGAATATAGAGGGGGTAGAGGGTATGTATACCTTCATAAACTAAGCAGTGAAATCCTTGTGTAGAGGGKGTCTCTTATCCCACAAACAAGGGGTCTCATACATCAATTTGGTGTTTGGCTATGTTAAAATCACAAGAAAATAGTAGATATGCATTATCTCTTCAACAAACCCTAATCCAATCATCAAACCAGCAGATTTGCAACAGCTCTTAATTTTTGCCCAAGAACAATCAATCATACAAATAGAGAGAAATACCACAAGTAGAGTGAGTTGTTTAGACTCTAGAGGTGCCCTTAGGCAACAAAAGAATGAATTCACTTGAATGAAATGATACAATTTGTGTTTATCCACATCCTTTATGGTTAGGGTGCTAACCCCAAGAGGGTGACTAGGCTGACCTAGTCAAATATAGAAAGTACAATAATGGGTTAGTTAGGCACCCATATGTAGGCTTCATAAAGCGATAATCAATACAATGGATTGACATGTGGCCTCAAGTGAAGAGTAACCACACGATCTCAATAGGCTAGGTTGTGACCTTAAATTAGACTATCATTATTATTATTAAGGAACAGGGGGCCACATAGCTGCCTATTTGAAGTAACAAGAGCTCCATAAATGGTTCCATTAAGTAGAATGATACCCCATTACATGTACATAAAAGCCCCACAAATGATGATTCTAAATGCTACAAATGCTTTCTTAATGGCACTGTATATCCACAAAGGTGGCCATTAGACAATATTACAGTTTTATTGGCATTTACTTGCATTAGAGGCAGGTACCTTGCAGAATCACGCTGAGCATATAACAAATAATTTCTACAGTTTCTGCCATATACTCTCTTACATTAAGTGAAGAAAAACCCTTTCTTTTTGTTCAGTTTTTGCTTCCTGGGTTATTCCAAACTACGTTGGATTGTAAAGTTTGCAATGCTCTAGTGTCATGTGGAGGCCGTAATCAGGTACTGGAATGAACCTTTTCAGATTAGTTGAGGATATTTCTCACGAAACTGTTGGTACGGTTCTACTTAGAAGGAACATCATAATGAACATTCAATTGAAGAGAGATGAGATACAGGTTCAAGTGAGGGGCGTTGACGTCCTTCTAGTTTTACCAGCATTGGCAGATTGGGCAGCCAATTGCAAGGGCTTTGCCATTGGTTCAACTGCATTGGTGCCTCCTACACTGATTAAAGCGCATGTCAGTGGATTGCAATTTCAACAGTGGAAGTGATCAACTCAAATTTGTTTCTTGGTTCAAGTGATGGGGCTATGTTGCCTTATTGGTTTCCTTCCATGACAATGAAAATGTGGGCAGATTGGCATATCTTTGTCTAGATAGTTACTGTCTTTATTGTCTATTGCAGATTGTGCAAATACTTCAATATATTATATCACTAAAATTGCTTTGGGGAAAATAAATTCAAGGAGGGGGCACTGTTATGGTACCTAGGGATACATGTATACTGTTTCCAGCTTAGAAGAATGCCATTATAATGCTCAACAGTGAAGAAATTAAGTTTAAATGCACACTTTTGTGTTAGACGGGCTAGGCCTAGATTAAGAGTGATTTATAGGTTGGATGGCTGCCTTAGAATAAGATAACTTTGTTAAAATTAATGGCCACCTACACCCATCTACCCCTTAGTGGCGAATATTTCATCTATTTTGTGGATAAGCTTTGTTAACGGAGTTTGTGGCTATGACCCTTTATTTAGAGTCGACGATTTTGTATTGGTGGTTTCTTGTATCCCTATGCCTATTTATAGGCGTGTGCAATGAGAATGAGTGTGTGGAATTTTTGGGTTTTGCAGGTATTGCTAAGGGGACTATGCCGGCCCAAGGGCAGTGAGCAGTGAAGCTTCTAACTTATAAGCTTTGAAGTTTGGAACAAAGAATCAAAGATATATTAGTATATACTCAAATTCAAGGGGTGGTGACTTTATCAAACTTACAATCTAGGGCCCAAGCATGTTGCTGACCACTTTTCTTGAACTTCAAACTTCATTGTGTGTCGCTGTTCATTCAACATTGTTTCACTGTTCACTGGTTCAGTGTTATACTGTTAGTATGAAATTACTTTCATCAATTCTTCATTCCAATCCTTGATAGAACCAATTATCCTGCAATTATATGCTGAAATTGATAAGGATTCAGACTCAAGAGTGTCAAACTCAGTACAACTACTAGCAAATAAGCATAGATCCTCACAAAAAGTCTTTTTGTCTGTGGCAGCTCGGCTTGAACTTTGCATCATTGGTCTCGACTGTTTAGTAATAGATTAATAGAAGCCTCCAGCCTTGTAATAGAATCCTGTAGCCTTGTAGGTTCTCAGAACTGATAATAGCACTCAAGCCAGTTTTAACTAAAAGAAGTTAAAACTATGGGATTTTGGTCACAGAGTGAGAGAAGTTAGAACTTAGAAGCCAAGAAATATAGTAGGAAAAGTCGCAAAACAAATATCAAAACCTGAATATCAACCCCTTTTGGAAACTTATTTGTAAATTTGAATTTTGAAAGTTGTTTGAGAAAAAATCAAGAAATTTGAAGTTGTTTGCTCTGTTTTTCACATTTTTCTCTCTTTTTTTTTGGTTAATAGATCAAGCTCAAATTCCAGTGAGGGAAGAATCTATAGAATAAAGCGAGCCTGCAAAGATGAAATGGTCATAATACCCTATGGTTCGAATACCCTATTTAGAAGGGAATACTTCCAGGATCCATGTTCCTATCCAATAGGTGATGTACCTATTGTTGACACTCAGAACTGAAATGGGCTGCAGCAAATCAATCACGAGGCAACCTAGAACCACTTTGGATTAGAAGCTGCCCTCTTCCAACCCGAGAGGGATCTCTCGAAAAATGTCACGAAATGAATTGAAGTAAGCATGAAATGCTGGGCAGATTTATGGGTAAATGATGGTCTTAGATTTTTGGAGTTTGGGTGTTAAACCAGGGAAAAGGTCCATTGGGCATGGAGTCAAATGAAAACCGAGAAAAAGAGACAATAGCAGAGATCGAATAGCTTGCGGAAAGTGAGGCAAAGTAAGTATCTAATAGCTCTTCGCGGAAAGTGAGGCAAAGTAAGTCTATCTTCAACAATTGATAATCAAGATATGGTAGAAAAAAAATGAGCAGTCGATGTAGCAAAGGGATACGCGTAGTTCAAAATGCAGCATTGGTCTTTACTAAACCGATAGTCAAAGCAGGAGCGCGGCAATAAACATTTTCATAAGTAAAACCCAAACCTTTCGCTATGATATCGTAATAAAGTGTAACGAAGCCCATCAGATAGAGGAAAACAAAATGTAATGCAGCCGTAATGGATTAAGGAAGACATAAAGAGATGGTAAAAACAATTTCAGTTGCGAGTAAGGAAACACATAAACGAAATCCAAACGGTTTTAACACAACTAAAAGAGAAAAAACATGTCGAAAAGAAATCGACTGTTATGAATCTCATAGTCGCAAATAAACATCTTTTTATTACTCCAATAAAGTCTTACACAATAACTCAGCAATTAAAATGAACCCCTCTTCGAAAGAAGATTCTCCACCCGCCCCATGCGCCAAGCTTACATTACATCATATCTTTTGTAAGAAAGATCCTAAAACACTTTATGCCTGTGAATTCGGTGAAGTTCGCTTTGTCTTCCTGGGTCTGCTGACGCTGTGTGCCTCTAAGTTTTCCTTCACGTTACAAACATTGGTATACTGCAAAACTCGCTCAGTATAGAGGGAGATGAATTAACGTAAAAGCTTCTAACACAATAGGAATGCAATAAAGATTGTGCTTTGCTTCTCCAATCTTCAGAGTCAGGAATTCCACTACCTAGTGGCCACGCATCAAAATTT
Organism: Picea sitchensis; assembly: GCA_010110895.2. Lineage (NCBI taxonomy): Eukaryota > Viridiplantae > Streptophyta > Pinopsida > Pinales > Pinaceae > Picea > Picea sitchensis. The sequence continues at coordinate 154,099 of SNQJ01S0012413.1, forward strand.
GATTTAAAAGATGTGTCTCACACTTTATCGCCTCCAGCTATTTGAATCAGATAGTGCTTTCCCATCCTCCTCATTTAAAGCAACATTCTTCTTAACAGTGAGCGCTTCTCTCACAGATGAATGTATTTCCTTCTTCCTCTTTGACTCTAAAGGATCCAATTCCACCGTCTCTGACCCTCCTTTTAAAAGCCGAGGATCATTCAGTACATCATGACTGCTTTTGATTTTCTCCTTCACAATCGCTAAGACCTTTCCTCATCTCTTCCTTCATCTCCAAAGCGGGAAAGCAAGTTCAGTCCTCCTTGTTTCTACCGCTTTCTTTTGTTCTCTCTTTGTCAGGTTGTCACCGAAAATAAGTCACAAGTAATAATACGCCTATCAAGAAGATATTCTGAATCTAAAGACATCCTGTACAAACGTGTCATGCTTCGCTATAATGCACGTCGTAACCTCAAAATCTCCAAAAGATGCAAGTTACGCACTGCTTTGTCTCTTTCATTTGCTAACATTTTTAAACTTTGTCCCAAGTTCAAAAACTGAAGGCGATAAGCTTCTTCCACAACGATCGCCTTCATAAAAACATCGGTATCTAGAGTAGGCTTGATGCCAGCTTGTTTTTCTCTTCTCGAAAGCTCAACCACATGTCATATCTGGTTCCAACCCCTAGGCATCGACCAGAGAAGTCCAGCTTGTCCAGAAAGCCCTTCTCTTGCAAACTTGCTATAGATTCTTTGATCGCTTGTTCTATGGGACTAAAGACGAGTCCGATATTGTTCAACTTCTTTGATGGATTGTTCGCGTGACTAGGGTTCTCGCGCTGCGTATTGAAACAAGCAGTAATTTACACCGTGGACATATCTTGCCACTATCTCATCAAAGTCACTGAATGGCATCATCCTCGAAACACAGGTATGTCTCCTTGATGCTGACGGAGTTTCATAGACCAATATCTGTGCTCTTGCCACGAATACATGCATGATCTTGAACATTTATGAGATATCCTATGGTGAGTATCACTTTCTTTGTTTGAGCCGCAAGTTCTCATGTAGGCGACACAATTAAAGCTTGAACCATTCGATTCGAGAGGGGCTAATGCCATGGCTCCTCCACTCTCCTCATGTCGCGATTCATACCGCGGCTTCAACCATCATCACACAGAGCGCCCATCCAGAATACCATCTTCCGCTGATTCCCCGCACCACAAACACCGGGTAATCGCCGAGAGGAAAGAGAGAGAGAGTTCCCCAGAGAGTATTTTCCAGACAGTGGCTGCTCGCTTCGCAACAAGGCATCCCAACTACACTTCCTCGCCTTTGACTTCCACGCTCGCATCACCTTTCCTCGACGAGCTCGGTGCATGGTAACGCCCATTATCACAACGGCGGGTAACGTCCCATCCACCGCCATGCAATGCTTAATCATTACCGCATGGTCAATACTTTCACCAACCAACTCCAGCAGTGATTTTACTTCAAAACTAAAATTCAAATCCAAAGTTTATGCCAGGGAATAACAAATCTGTCAGCTATGAGCGAATCTAATACGTGCAAGTAGGACCAATAATAACCTTTCCCGTGAAATATCAAATCAATTACATGGAGAAATCCTATTGCTTGTTCCACCTCAGACTCCAATGGCAGACGTTGCTCTCCATCGATCTTTCTACCTGCTGCTTTCTTTGCTTTCGATATTGTATCATTGATAACCTCCATGGTCGCAGCATTGGCAATGGTGTCTCCTATACTAATACTGAAACCATGGTGTAGCAGCCAGTAGTTAACGAGCCATTGTGTGTGACCAAAGAATTTACGAGCAACATCTGGCCCCACCTCCTCCAATCTCATTGCCTTGACCTACCGGGCTTGTGAACATCATTTTCATGGCGGCTATCATTTCTGCATTTAATTATCCAGCAACAGAAAGTTGAATATCGTCTCCTTCAACTCAATGGGTTTCTCCAACGGAGGAACATGCCCACACTCTTTTATCACAACAAGCTCAACCTTCTCTCTAATATGCCTACAAGAAGATAGGGTCTGCTCTAGTCTCAAGGTTCATCATTCCTCGGCCTCTAAATTATTAGAACGTCCTGGTTCACTGTAGGCAGTGGGTGAGAATTCTTTGAACTGATGACAATGGCATCCAGGAGTTGTGCCCTCTGCTCCCTGTACCAGTATAGTATGGAATTCCATTGCAAGAGGTTTCCCAGAGCTGATGTAGTCATCCAATATCTTATTAGCTCCTTTAATATCCTTGCAACGTAGGTAACACCTCATTACTTGTGTCACACAAAAGAGATCAGGCACATAACCATCTTGCTTCAACATCTCCGAAATTGTATCTACCGCCTCTTTACTGCCCAGATCAACACAAGCATGAAGAACAGTATGATAAACGGTTAATAGTATGTTAAAGTAACGCCGCTGTACAATATCAGCAGTAGGAATGTTGTAAATTTCTTCCTCTGTCACACCAATCATTCCAGAATCCCCATTGCCAATCGAAACTTCCATGATGACCAACCTTTTGATCACCGTATTTCTTCACTAGTTTAATGATCTCTTAGATGTGGTCTCTTCACATGTGTTCCCTCGCTCTGAATGCAAATTTATTAGCCCGTATCAATGTAATTTATCTTAAAACCAAGACCGACAACAAATATATCAATGACAATTGTATTAATTTCATCGACTCACACATGATACACGTAAGCACCTTTACTTTCTATTATAAGTGTTTCGTAGCAACTGGACTCTCATTTATTAAAACATATTCCCAGACAACAGCAATTTTCTTTTGAAAGTCTGGTGGGTCTTCTCGCCAATGGTCCGTAGATGTGGGTTTGATTTTATCGCGACTCATAATCCCCGCTGGCTATCGGAACTTTGTCGGGTTTCTTTCTCCTGGACTACTTAGAGTCCCTGATCCATATTCTCGCTCTCCACATACATAAGACAAGCGTTTCTGAGAACTGTGGTAATGGATACTTGCTACAACTGGGAAGCAAACCAAGAGCCTTTATTAAACATTCTCCAATTGACCCTCAGGATATGTCCAAACCTTGCATATGCTCTTCAAAGCCATCTTTAGAAAAAGTCTGAGGTGCTCCAATGGAGAAAATGCCCACATTATTAATCAGAACATGTAGGGGACATGTCGAGCATTCCAAGCTGATGCAAACTTTCCAACAGATTCTAGCGAAAGAAGATCTAACTCTACCACTTCTATACCAAGAAGGCCATCCATCCCAGAGCATTCCTTTTGCCATTTCTGTATCAAATCATTTGCGGCCCTTGTTTTCCTGCATGCCATAACAACATGTGCCCCTCCTTGTGCAGCATAGTCGATTTTGATTCCTGTTACAACACCTATCATATCATAATAGACTAGAAGTACACACCATGTACACCAATGTGAGCATGGAGCACAACTCCAATATAAATAAGAGATATGAGTTACACTATAACTCCTTAAAGAATAGAACCTCCTCCAAATATCCAATTACATTCATACATCACAATTCACGTCCTCAATAATGAATACATTATCTCTATATATACCTATTCACACACTACACATGAGGCCCCTGTGCTATTAGGCCGACCCTATTACATATACATATACATTTACACATTATATGTATATTTAGCCCCATATATGCCCGCCCTTGGGGTCATATCATATACATTTAACCCCATATATGCCCCCCTTGGGGTCATATCACAACAATAAAGAGAGTTTGAACTTGTATGGATAAGGCATAGTTAGGCTATTATAAACATGCTCTAACCAACTACATGGATTTACTTCAATATGCAGAAAATTAAAGAAGGGCCCTTCCAAAGATGTGCTTCACAACAAGTACAAAATCGGCCAAGAAATAATGTGCAACCATGAAAGATTAAAGGACAACCACATATGAAACCATAAAAGTAGACAAGAGTAGGAAGGCTTCTTTATAGAATGAACCAACAATATACCATTCTTGAATTGTGATTTCACCAAAAGTTCAAGCGGGCCTTAACATGCCACACTTAACTTTCAAACCCTAGCTAGGGCAACGGTCAAAATAGAGTGAACAACCATAATTCAGACATTACAACAACAAATATGCTTCAATGATTACAAAGATTAAAGCAAAACAATGTGAGGGTTTGACCTCAACCTTAACATCCTCTTATTCGAGCAAAAGTGCCTTTCTACAAATACTATTTTAGCAGATCTATACTAGTAATTTTCAGCCATCAAATCGACTCGAGATAATAGGAAAAAGATGAAGAACCTTACATTGAAATGACCCTTAATTTCTTCCTCCGAATGGATCTTCAACTAAGTTTGGAGGGGATCTCCGACAACTCCAGCCATGCCTCTATTAGATGAATATTTCCTTTATTTATACCTTTCTCTATCCAAAATTAGGGTTTCATCCACGTAGGGTTTGAGGAGGTGAAAATAATATTTTAAACCATAGAAAAGGTCCTCCTACCTAGGGTGCACCTCTCTTGGCCATTTCTTGGCCACTTTAGGGCCTCTTTTACCCTACTGCTCCCCTTAGAGTTCTTATGAACCTTAGGACACCTCTTTTAGCAGCGTGCAGATGATCTAGTAATGATGCTCTAATTTAGTCTTTCCTAGCTTATAGGTCAAATTTGTCTTGGGACCATTGCATGGGTCCACTTGCCACATGTCATCATTATACTCTTTTAGAGTATGCACTAATTATTTGCTTAGGGGATTACACCATGTCCACCATGCCACATGGTGCTTCCTTAGGCAAAGGACATATCTCCAAATATGTAGAACATACCTTGAACCAAGTATCTTTGCCCAAATGCTTCAATGATGAAACATGCCTCCAAATAGGTGGAATGTGCCTTGAATAATGTGTAATGCCCCATAAATTCACTTTACGATGATTTTAATGGCTTCTTTCTCACAACGCCCCTCCTATAGGGAGTAGACTCATGATCAAGCAACAAAAATACCTCTTAGAGTGAAATATTCCTCATTGAGTGAACTCCTTTGGCCAAAATTGTGCTCCAAGCTAGGACATTCCTTCATTATATCTTTCTTTTGTCAACTGTAATGCCCTAGGCCTCTTTTGAGATAAGGCATTTGGTCTTCTTGACTTTGTCTTGCCTTGTATCATTCTCTAGAGTCCAAACTAGGTAGGGAATTCACCTCCTTATGATGTGCTCAACTCTAATCTCAACATCCCTTATGCCCTAGACATCTCCACAAGTAGGGTGTTAATCTTTTGTGGCTTCCTTTCTCCTCATATCATCCATCAATGCAGCTTTGGAAAAGCCTCCATCAAGCTGTAGTTGCCACTGATATCCATGGGTCTTATGTTGTGCTTGGTGAGAGAAGACATGCCCACACAAATGCAAAATAAACCATGCATTTTTAGGGGGGGAAACAACTGGTTCCATATGGGGATTGTGCTTTCTTGAGGGGTACAAGAGAAGGGCCAAAATATTTGTTGTACCTACAAGGTGAATCAAAGCGATTGCTATCCATGATGGGATGGATCCAAAAATTCACATCCTCGCCACACAATACAAATGTTTTCAATCTCAATTCATTACAAAAACTTGAGATATGTCCATCTAACCATTCATTCTTAAGGGGCATTACAAATAAAAGCATAAACCCAAAATGCCAAAGGGAACATACAAATGAAACTTATTGCTCATGTAGGCCGAGCTTATTCTTCCTACCCTACTCTATCACAGGACAATGCAAATACTAGGTGAAATCATAAAGTCAATGTAACCACCTTATCATCTCATCAATAACATGAGTCTCCCCTTGTGTTTGGTGACAAACCAAAACAGGGCCACATCAATAATCATGCAATCATAGGCTAGAATTTTGGTCACTGTATGGCTGAACTCTGAAGTGAGCTTCTGAAGATGAACGTAGACATCAAAAGCACACCAAGGTTGGCACATGTTGCCACATGCTTGCTCTATCTAATGTTGGATAGGGATAATATAATCAACACCTCCCGCATGCAAATATGGTAGTCCAACATTAAGCCATAAATCACCTCTAGGGACCACCACCGCATGCCTCTCCAAAACCTGATCTACATGTCCCAACAATTTCCCTCCATGGCTGCCATGAAAATTACATGTCATATGCTCAAGCAACATAGGTTTAGAAGATGGCTCCAATAAAAACTTGCAAAAAATTTAATGTCCTTCTTTGTTTCCCTTTATCAGACCTTCATACAATGTATTCCCTAAAAAATTAGATCTGGAAAAATAAATTAGCTCATGATTTAGGGCTTGATGCCCTATTTGGGAGGACTAAAAAATTCTGCAATACACCCAAGATTGTGTTTGTTGTTGTTCCAAACATATTGTAGATCCTGTTATCACTTTGTAAATTGCTTTTGGCTTAGGAAGCAAATCACAAAGGTAACCAAAAACCAACTTGAGGATGGAAGCTAGCCCTTCCAACCAGAGAGGGCTCTCTCTCTTCAAATCGATCACCGAAAGGATTGATTTTGAATTTCGTCCAAAGGCTAGATTTCTAAGGCAAGATTGAATTTATAGAGTTGGTGGCAATGCGGACAAAAAGTCCATTGGGCAATGGAGGCACTGAAAGGTCAGAAATCAATGACAATTTATTGGACACTTGGTGAATTGAAAGGTGACTGATTAGAGGAAAGATAGAAAGAACTTATTTAGGCCAATTAAATCTCGTTGTAGATTGAAGATTATAGAGAAAAAAAACCCCTTAGGGCATCTATCAAAGATGAATCCCAAGGTGATTACAACAGAAAGACAACTGAAAATACATGCAACAAAGCATCATATATAGATGAATTCTGATACATATACTTCACATTAACACAAAGAAGAATATATATCACATAGATGAATTTAAACAAGAAGACAAATACTATAGGATCACATGCATAAAGAAGCACAATCACATGTATCTCTAGAGTCAAATTTCAGGGACTTCTGATCCAACAAATTTCATTAATATCAGAGAAAGTTTTACAAAATGTACTCAATAGTCTTTTCCTTACACCCTTGCCAACCCTTTCCATGTTGAATTTCATGAAATAAATACAAAATGACTCACCCTTGGACTAAGGGATACGAGCTAAACTGTTTGCACAAAAATATAACTAAGGTACATTGAAATAGAAACAATTTCAACTGGGTTCCTTAAAACTAGGAAACTATCTTGACCAAATTGATTTCATTTGAATTGCTTTAACCAAAGGCATGCTAGGTGTCCTTTGTGATGCTCTTTGTCTTCATATGTCATTGGAGATGACCTGGAAAGATTTGTTGAGTTGTCCTTGCCAATTTTGAGGGATTCTGGCACTCTGTCACAGTTGCGTAGCAAAGCTGCTGCACAACAACAACCTATAGAAGAAACACAATACAATTGCACAACAAGGGGTCTCTTTCACCTTTGTTCACTCTTTTTGACCTTTGCTGATAGGATGATGATGGATGATGGTGAATTTGGCCTTCTGATGATGATAAAGTGTTCTAGAACCTCTTCACCCTCTTCAAAACATAACTTGCCTCTCAAAGCTTCAAAACCCTAATATGCCACACTGCAATAAATGAGTCCATACTACCTCAGCCTGATAAAGTGATTAGTTGACTACATTTATATGTTATATCTCATATTCATCTCATTTTTTAGACTTTGGATTGCCAACTGTCAATAAAACCTCTTTTTGCTGCTCATAAACAAAATTGTCATGGTTGCGCAACATATCTGCCGCACAACTGTAAATTTTGCGTTTTAAGTTCACAATCAAAACAAAAGCTCCAAAACATGGTACATGCATAAAAATGATATAACCATCTATAATGATCCAACCTTGATAAAAAATCACTGTGCCATCCTCAAATATTTAGGGCATTTGACAAAAAGACAAAATGCAAAATTGGGTGAAATTAGTTCTGGCTCAAATTTCCACTGCTTCAGCGAGAAAATCAAGCTTGCCCTTCCCTTTCTTGTCTGTCTCCAACTGCTGCAATTTTTACTTGAGTTTTATGTTCTCTCTCTTAAATGCCAAATTTTGGTAATACATGCTCTTCAACTGTTTGTGTAGTGGCATGGTTCTTCTTACCATTGCTCTGGCCTTATCTATTGTAGGTTCACAATCATCTAAATGTTCTTTGAGCTTGAGCCTTGCTTTCCTATCCTACTCCCCAAGTTGAATTATTACTATTTGTGCCTCTTTCAACTGTCTTCTCAGTCTATTGAAAGTATGTTGATGCTCACCATGGGTAGTCTTCTTCATTTCTGCTTCTGCTGGCTGGCCCTTTGTTGGAGTTTCTTCCTGAATCTATAATTTTATGGCCGAGGATCTTGTCAAAGGAACATTAGGCTTAGGTTTTTCTTTCACCTATGAAATTTTCTCCACTACCTTCCCCTTACCTTTTGTTTTGGAACCTGTTGGAGTTAAAGGCACTGATGTTTCACTTGTTACTGAGATATCTTTCTTGAAGGCCTGTTCCAAATATTTTTTCTTCATTTCCTTTTTCTCATGCTGCAATTGTGCTATGAAAAAATGAGTTTTCTTCAATTGTTCTTGTAGCTCAATGATAAGGCTGTCTTTGTCATCAGGGAGAACTGTTTCTGTGAAGGCCTCTGGAGATTCATTAGGTGCTTGTTATGTGTGTGTGGCATGCATATTTTTTGCTGCTGACCTAGTAATTGTTTTGCTAGGAACTTTGACCACTTCTAGGGAAAATTGGAGCTTTTCCCCTCTCTTCTTAGCTTGTTGTCTTACTGCAGGTTCCTCAATTTCCTTTGCCCTCTTTTTGACAGAACTCTCAGGGACAAATGTGGTGTTATTTGCTACAGATGAAGGTGTATTTCTCATGCTACATGGGCTGCTAGAAGAATCAACTGCTATCTTTGATGTCGATGCAAAAGTTTCCCAATCCTGATTCCTCTTTCTGAGTTCTTCTAACACCAACAAATTTATCAATGGAAAATGGAAGAGGCGGGGTTCCCCTTGGTCTTTCCTTACTTACACTCTGTCAACCATCTTCCCTAGGCTTCTTAAGAGGTAATAGGGTAGATTTAAAGGTTTCCTACCAGTGAAGTGCATTAAGAGCCTGATATGATATTGGTAAACCCTAGTGAATCTTCCCTCACATGTTAAAAACCTTTGAATTACCCTCAATAAGATGCTATGATTCTCTAATAGAAGTTCTCTGGGTATGGTGGCTCAAAAATCAGTGTTTCTGAATTCATGCTTCAAAAATTCATGGTAGTAGGCTATATCCGGTTGCATACCTTTAAACCATTGCTCTCTACGAGTAGGGATCTCTGTTGCAATATCGATGGTGTCTTCAGAAACCTGAAATTGCATGTTTCCCACTTTAGCTTCATCACGATTAAAGCTCAAGGAAAACTCCTTTTCTACCTGCATGTTGTACCCTTGAAGCTTTTCACAAAATCTAATGCAACCCACTTATTCAATAGAAACCCTAATTTTCGGATCTGTATTTACTAGCCTTAGGTTTTGAGACTCAAATCTAATGATATCACCACCTTTTTAGTCCTCGTCCTGCCTTGTGGAGTTGTCATGATGCTGATGTATGTTGCTTACCCATGGAAAAGAAATAAGAGGACCGTGCGCAGGGTAAAACACAACAATTGCAAATGCGCAACGAATGAGCATAATTATGAATATGGTTTGCATTTTAGGGAGAAATTTTAGGCCTTTGGGTTCATAAGAAAGGTCTTCCTTTAAAACATCAACCAAGAGTTGAAACCAATGGTTAGAGGGCGCAAGAGTAATGGAGGTGATGATGCACAACACTGTATGCATCGTCCCCTGCAACCCATGCACAACAAACTAAATGAGGGGTTTGCGATTTGTAGAGAGGAAAAATGGCGATTAAGAGTTTTACTGTAGGTAGAATGAGGTAATTTGAAAGACAAAATAAACTTAAACTGCCACTTGAAACAATCATTGCCTTGTTGTACTTCTTCCCCAGATTTGCGCAACATTAGGAAGTTGCGCAACAACTTTTGCAACACTCCAATTTGCTTGATGATGCCACATGCCTCCACCGAATATGATCTCATGAGATTTGCTAAGCCATGACACGACTGACTCTAACTGATTTTGATTGATCACCTGATCTTTCTTTATGACTCTTAGTTGATATGACAACCCGTATTCTTTGACATCAAGACCACATGACTCATGACTCAAACTTTATTTTATGACCTTATCTAAGTGATTTTATTAATCACAAACCCATTGACTCAATCATGACTTTCACCTAAGAGAAAAATGCCATGGTCTTTATGAGACCAAAGCATGTCTTTACCCTTCCATGCATACTTAACCCACACTCTAACAACCTATTTATAATAAACTAACACTGGACCCAACGGGGATGGCATCCTCCCTATGAGGTGCCAAAGAAAAAGCAGACTAGTAGCCTAATCCATTGGGCCCTTTATTGATTGACTATATTAACTCAAAAACTAACTTGAATTTATACAAATAATCATAATTTTGAAAACTGAACTTCATAAGGAGCACACTTGGTAACACCCACCAAAACCTTAGGGGCTTCTCTTTGGGCTTCAAATTCTATTGAATGCTACCCAAACCTGCAATACTTAAAAGAAATGGATATTGACAATAAAGTGGAAGATCAGATTGCTTTAAGTAAAATAATGTTTGAGAAACCTGCCATTAACAGGCCCTCTAGTGATGTATTATCCATTAAGCTCCTGTAACAAAAATGCATTGCTCCCATGATATGTTGCAACCTTGTATGGTCCCTTCCAGAGGTTTTCAAATTTAGCATGTTTTCCCTTGTCCTTGTTTCTTGCATCCCATTTTAACACCAAGTCATCAATTTGAAAATCATCAGCCTTTGTTCTCCTGTCAAACACCTTCTTCATTTTGTCTTGGTATAATTGAGCATTCTTGTAGACCTCTTCTCTCATCTAATGGACACGAACTAGCTGACCTATCCTCCTATGAATTTTATTAGGTTCACCATCTACTTCTTGCAGTAACTTCATGACTGGAGACCCAAGTGAGGTGGGAAAAGATACATCTGCACCATAAACAAGCTGGACTGGGGATGTACCAATAGAATTCTTTGTACTTACCCTATCTGCCCAAAGTGAAAAAATCAGCTTCTTGTGCCAAGATTTCTTATTCTCCTGCAGTAACTTTTTGATGATCCTAATCAAGCTCTTGTTAGATGACTCAACCAAACCATTACCTTTTGGGTAATAAGTTTTTGAGTGGCTAAGTGTGATACCATAATCGCTGTAGAATTTTACTAATTTTTTAGACTTAAAAGCGACAACATTATCAATAATAATACTTCTTGGATAACCAAACCTTGAGAGTACATTACCTTCCAAAAATTGAATGATGACTGAATTAGTTTCCTATCGAGTAGGTAAAACTTCTATCCATTTTGTAAAATAGTCAGTGGCTGTTAAAATCCATCTATGTTGAGCTGAGGATGAAGGATGCACTTCTCCTATAAAATCCAAGCCCCATTGCTGAAAATAAGCTTCTATAGAAATGGACTTCAATGGTAAAGGCAACAAATTTATTTTCCCTTCAAATACCTGACATTCATGACAACTGGAAACCTGCTTGTACACATTAACAAATATAGTAGGCCAATAAAACCCTGATCTTAGGATCTTATTAACCGTTTCTTTCCAATAATGATGACCTCCACAACCACCCTTATGGAATTCCTTCATGGTATGCTGAGCTTCATCCTCTAGAATACATTTTAATAACACTCCACCAGGGTTTTTCCAATAGAGGGAACCATTAAGTGCACAAAACTTTGCTGCCTTTTTCTTTAAAAATCTGGCTTTGGTTTTAGTCAATTCAGGAGGAGCTTGCAAGTTTTGTAAAACAAAGATAATGTCATTGTACCAAGGAGAATCCAAGAATTTTGAGGATGGAATTCTTCTTCTACACCTTGTGAAAGATCAACAATAAAATTTACTCCCAGTAGCTCAAAATTGGATTGTGTCATTATTTGAGCAAGTCCCTTTCCTTTGATTAGCTTTGTAGGTTTAATCTCCAATTCATATTCTAGCAGGGCTGCAACCCACTTATCTCTCTTTCCCTCAGGATAAGGTTGAGTCAAAATGTCCTTTACAACACTGTTAGGAACATATGCAAGAACATGAGAGTGTAAAATATACATTCTGAACTCTTTCAAAGCCTTTACTAGGGCATAGGCTTTCTTCTCCAAAATATTGTACTTAAGAGTGGAATCTCTCAGAGACCTATTGAAAAAAACAATAGTTTGCTCTTGATTGTGATTGTTTTTCTGCATTAGTACTCCTGCTATAGTGTGCTCTGAGGCAAAGGAGAAAATAATGAACTCCCTTGAAAAATACGGACTAACCAAAACAAGAGCTTTGGTTAGAGATACATTTACCTCATCAAAATTCTTCTTTGCATCTGTTGTCCATATTATTTCATTTCCTTTCCTCAACATATTTGTGATATGTTTTATTATTTCAGCCAGATTAGGAATAAATCTTCTTAAAAAATTTATCCTACCCAAAAAAGACTGTAACTCTTTTTTGCTCCTTGGAGTACTAATTTTCTCTATTGGAGCCACTCTATTGGGGTCAATTTTAATACCATCCCTTGAAATTATGTGTCCCAACAATTTTATTTCCTTCACAACAAAATTAGACTTCTTTGGGTTGAGAGAGATCCCAAATTTTCTGCACTTTTCAAAAACTTGCTTCAAATGCTGCAAATGTTCACTGTCAGAGTTTGAATACACCGTTATATCATCTAAGTAAATAACAATGAACTTATCTTTCTCCTCAACAAATGCTATGTCCATAGGCCTCTGGAAAGTTTCCCCTGCATTCATGGGTTCGAATGGCATTTTAGCATACATGAAGGTGCCCCATCGGGTTGTAAATGCTATCTTGTCTTGGTCATCTGGGTGCACCATGATCTATTTGTATCCAGAAAACCCATCCAACATTGACATTCTCTGGGAGCCTACAATATTTTGAAATATGTGATCCATTTTAGGCAAGGGATAATTGTCCTTGAGAGAGACTTTGTTTAAATTCCTGAAGTCTATACAAAGCCTTATTTCTCCACTTTTCTTTCTAACATGCACGCGATTAGATAACCACTTGGAAAACCTCAAAGAAAAAATGATTTTAGCATCAAAGAATTTCCTTACCTCCTTCTCAATGAGTGGAAGGAAGAGTGTATTGATCCTTCTCAATTTTGTCTGAAAGGTTTCTGATCTTCTTTAATTGGTATTGTGTGTTGAATGATGCTCTTATCATACACTTTCAGATCTTCATAACTCCAGGCAAACACATAAAAAAAATGCCTCATCAATTCAAGATATTTCTTTCCATTTTCATGGGTCAGGGACTTGGACAACTTGACAAATCTAGGTTCTTTATCAGTCCCTATATTAAAGTCATCAACTTCAGATTCATTTGGAGTTACCCTGGGATATTTAGCCATATCATTGTCATCAAACAATTTTTCAAGAGGTACAAGAACTTTGGGAATATTGTTCTTCAATTGAATAATCTCTTTACCTTCTATTTCATTGACATACCCATCTCAGACTGAAACATAAGCTGCATCTTCATCTTTATCATAAAAATTATCCTCATCAATTTGGACATTTGCATACTCTTCTTCCATCTACATAACTCTGATAATTTTCTTGTCATTTTCAAATACTTTCCAGTATTTGACATTATCCAGAATAGCTGGCATGTGCTTGACCTCAATTTCATATTTCTTGTTGGGATAAATTGGGATCTTGAAAACACTCGCTGATGTGGCAAGAACATCTGCAATCGGATTTTTCTCCCTTGGCACCACTGAAATGTTATACTCAATTTTTTTTTCAAGCAAATCCAAGACTAGATTCCTATAGGTCCTCATTATAGGATGCTTAGTTTGGTATATACCTTTGACTTGGTTGATTACAAGTTCAGAGTCTCCATGTACATATATCTTCTTTTCCCCCAAATCTTTCAAAGTGTTCAGACCTAGAATACGAGCTTCATATTCAACCATGTTATTTACGCAATCAAAGGCCAACTTATAGGAACATAGTTTTGAATTAGAATTAGCATCAGGAGGAATAATCTAGACACCTTCCCCTGGTCCCTCTTTGTTGACTACTCCATCAAAGTCCATATTCCATATACCCTCATCTTCATTTCTGTTCTATTCTGAAATTGATTCTGCTTTCTGATCTTTTGGATTATTTTGATCATCTTCCTCAAAACACAAATCATTATAGAAAATTGTAGACCCAATATCATTCTCAATTGAATAGATAGGATGGTTGTTGGGCTTATCTTTGCTACTTACCATGTATTTCAGTAAGAATTCCCTGTACAATCGTCTGTCTTGGCCAAAGAATGGAACTGTAGCATAAGACATATCCATTTGTAGACTACCTTTGAGTTTAGTAGCCTATGACCTTGACAATAATATTCCAAACTTAAGAGGAATGTTTGCAACAACTACATCCATGACTATAATTTTTGATGGGATCTAAGGTAAAGAAACAACAAGGTCCTTGATCAGACCCAAACACTTCACCTTTCTAGAATAAAAAGAAAACATATCTTTATAAGGTCTCATGATATCCAAACCCAACTCCTCCACGATCACCTTTGGCATAAAATTATGAGATGCCCCTGAATCCAACATTGCATTATGAAGAGTTACATCATGAATATTTATACTGATATAGAATGGAGGTACATACCCATCGTCATCACTTTCTTCAATTCGAGGTCCAAACATGATGGTAGGATGATCATCTTGTACATTACGGGTATCAGATGCTTGTTCCATTTTAAGCATTTTTATAATCTGATTCTTGCACTGCACATTTCTAATTAGTTCATTTAAAGGTACACAAATCTTAATTGTTGTCATTTCACTTTAAAAATTGAAGGACAGTTGAAATTTTTCTACCTCTTTAATGTATACCTCTTTTCTTTCCTCTGGAACCTTCCTTGGGGGATCTTATTTTTGCTTACCTTTATTTGGTGTGTCCTTTTTTGGAAGATATTTTTCTTGATGACTAGAAGAGGGCAAATCAACTTTGGAATCCTTTGGAGGATTTGTTTTCTTATTTCTTATTTCTGAGATTATATTGTTTATGAAATTCCATGATTGCATTATGATATCCTTTCCTATAATCCTCTTTCTCCTTTAACTCATCATTTTGATCTTGCATGAACATATCATGCTCTTCTTTCATTAGGTAAATTTGTGGCTCTTCTAGATTGAAACAATGAATGCCTTCAGTATATTCCTCAATTTGTTTTGTAGTATAATTGTTTTGTAGTATAATTGTTTTGGAAAGGGGGTCTGACTCGTTGATCAACTAGAATCCTTTGTTCCCTTTTCCTTATTTGAGGAACATGAGGCCTTCAAAAATTCAAATTTCTAGCTTGAAGCTCAGGAGGCTTATTATCCAAGGACAATGTTTCTACCAATTTTTCCATAGCCTTTACCATCAAGTCCAATTTTTCATTTGATGCTTGAGAGGTAGAAGGTAGTGCTTCTTCTTTATCCTTCTTCTTGTCAGCTTTTATTTGGAGCTTAATCTTTCTTGATGCAGTTAGGTTCACTTCTACTTCAATTGCATCGTTCATCACATCATCCAGGGAAGTGGATCTTCTTTCTCTTAGTAGCAAGGAAAATTCACTCTCAAATGCATCAACATAATGGAGTTGGGCAAGTCATGGAGAAGGCTTTACTTGTCATGGATGGAGTTATAAATCTTCATAAATATGGTGGAAAATTCATGGACTGTCTCAACAGGGAGTCTCTTCAAATTATTGTATTGTGTCAACAACTACAAAGGGTTTTTATTATTACCCCACCTCCCAAGAAAAAGAGTTTCAAAATTTTCAAAATTGGGAATGCTAGTTTCTGAGAGGGCCTTAAACCATTTTCTAACTTCTCCCGAAAAACCATTTGCAAATAACC
Organism: Picea sitchensis; assembly: GCA_010110895.2. Taxonomy (NCBI): domain Eukaryota; kingdom Viridiplantae; phylum Streptophyta; class Pinopsida; order Pinales; family Pinaceae; genus Picea; species Picea sitchensis. The sequence continues at coordinate 170,120 of SNQJ01S0012413.1, forward strand.
TCATCTCAACATCTTCATAGTCAACATCTTCAAGATCTATGAAATCAATGAATCTATCTAAATGTTGTTGAGCTGTTATGTCTCCTTCTGCATCAAATTATTTTATTCTCTGTGCATAATTCCTTAGCAGATCATGAAGTGCAATAGGGAGAGATAATGGGGAAAATATGTCTTCCATAATTCTAGGAGGGCTTGAAGGAGAAGGATGACTAGATGGCGAGGACTTAGGGGTACCAACAATTGTGTTAGATGAAATCACTACAAGACTTTTTAAAGAACCAACTGATGATTGTAAGGGAAGATTAATCAAAGAAAGGAATCCCTTCTCATCAAAAATAATTTGGGATAGATCTAACTCTGACTTGGATCTAAACAAATAATGCTCAAATTTTATATCAAAATCTAGATCTTGAATATATTTTACTCCATCTTTAGGAAATGATGAAACTCAATTAAAAAAAAATACCTGATTGTGGTGCTTTCTTCTCAGTTTTTCACAGGAGCCTTTCTGGATTATCAACAACTTCTCCAGGATTAGGATCCAGATGATGCCTTGTGTGTTTCCTTTTTGTATCCATGATTCTATAACAAAAATATTATCTGCAACTGATCTTCAAATTTGGAGTCGCCAGGGTGAATATTCAGCCAAAGATGTGTTTGATTCATTGTCACCCTCAAGAACTAGATCTGAAAATTTTGTCGTTCACCCGGGGAATATTTCACCTTCGGTCCCTGGAAACGACGCCAAAATGTTATCACTCTGTAAATTGATTTTGGTCGAGGAAGCAAATCAAAAGGGTAACAACAAACCAACTTGAGACTGGAAGCCAACCCTTCCAACCAGAGAGGGATCTCTCTCTTCAAATCAATCACTCAAAGGATTGATTTGGAATTTCATCCAAAGAATAGATCTCTAAGGAAATATTGAATTTATATATTTGGTGGCAATGTGGAAAGAAATTCCATTGGGAAATGGAGTCACTAAAAGGTCAGAAATCAATGACAGTTTATAGGACACTTGAGGAATTGAAAGGTGACTGATCAAAGTCAAGATAGAAAGCACTTCTTTAGGCCAATTAAATATCACTGTAGATTGAATATTACATAGAAAACAAATAACCCCTTAGGGCATCTATCAAAGATGAATCCCAAGGTGATTACAACAGAAAGACAATTGAAAATACATGCAACAAAGCATCATATACAAATGAATTCTGATACATATACTTAACATTAACACAAATAAGAATATATATCACATAGATGAATTTAAACAATAATACAAATATTGTAGGATCACATGCATAACTATGCACAATCACATGTACCTCTGGAGTCAAATTTCAAGGACTTATGATCCAACAAATTCCATTAATATCAAAGAAAGTTTTACAAAATGTACTCAATAGTCTTTTCCTTACACCCTTGCCAACCATTTCCATGTTGAATTTCATGAAATAAATACAAAATTACTCGCCCTTGGACTAAGGGATACAAGCTAAATTGTTTGCACAAAAACATAACTAAGGTACATTGAAATAGAAACAATTTCAACTAGGTTCCATAAAACTAGGGAACTATCTTAACCAAATTGATTTCATTCGAATTGATTTAACCAAATGCATGCTATGTGTCCTTTGTTATTGTATTTTTCTTCAAATCTCATTGTATATGACCTGGAAATATTTGCTAAGCTGTCCCTGTTGATTTTGCGGGATTTTGGCACTCTGTCACAATTGCACAACAACAACCTATAGGGGAAACACAACACAATTGCGCAACAAGGGGTCTCTTTCACCTTTGCTCACTCTTTTTGACCTTTGTTGATAGGATGATGATGGATGATGGTGAATTTTTACTTCTGATGATGATAAAGTGTTCTAGAACCTCTTCACCCTCTTTAAAACATAACTTGCCTCTTAAACCTTCAAAACCCTAATGTGCCACACTGCAATAAATGAGTCCATACTAACTCATCCCGATGAAGTGATTAGTTGATTGCATTTATATGTTAGATCTCATATTCATCTCATTTTTTAGACTTTGGATTTACAACTATCAATAAAACCTCTTTTTGTTGCTCATAAAAAAAAATGTCATGGTTGCGTAGCATGTCTGCTGCACAATTGTAAATTATGTGTTTTAAGTTCATAATCAAAACAAAAGCTCCAAAACATGGTACATTCATAAAAATGATATAGCCATCTATAATTATCCAACCTTGATAAAAAAATCAATGTGTCATCCTCAAATATTTAGGGCATTTGACAAAAAGACAAAATGCAAAATTGGGTGAAATTAGTTCCAGGGGCTCAAATTTCTGCTGCTTCAACAAGCAAATCAAGCTTCTCCTTCCCTTTCTTGTCTATCTCCAACTGCTGCAAGTTTTTCTTGAGTTTTATGTTCTCTCTCTTCAATGCCAAATTTTGATGATACATGCTCTTCAACTGTTTGTGTAGTGGCAGGGTTCTTCTTACCATTGCTCTGGCCTTATCTATTGCAGGTTCACAATCATCTAAATGTTCTTTGAGCATGAGCCTTGCTTGCTTATCCTTCTACATGAGTTTAATTATTACATTTTGTGTCTCTTTCAATTGTCTTCTCAGTTTGTTGAAAGTATTCTTATCCTCACCATGGGTAATCTTCTTCTTTTCTTCTTCTGTTGGCTGGCCCTTTGTTGGAGTTTCTTCCTGAATTTGTAATTTTCTAGCTGAGGATCTTGTCAAAGGAACATTAGGCTTAGGTTTTTATTTCACCTTTGAACTTTTCTCCACTACCTTCCCCTTACCTTTTTTTTTGGAACTTGTTGGAGTTAAAGGCACCAATGTTTCACCTGTTACTGAGATATCTTTTTTGATGGCTTGTTCCAAAGATTTTTTCTTCATTTCCCTGTTCTCATGCTGCAACTGTGCTATGAAAAAATGAGTTTTCTTCAATTGTTCTTGTAGCTCAATGACAAGGTTGTCTTTTTCATCAGAGAGATATATTTTTGTGAATGCCTCTGGAGCTTCATTAGGTGCTTGTGATGTGTTTGTGTTAGGCATATTTTTTGTTGCTAACCTAGTAACTGGTTTACTAGGAACTTTGACCACTTCTGGTGAAAATTGGATCTTTTTCCCTCTCTTCTTAGCTTGTTGGCTTAATGCAGGTTCGTCAATTTCCTTTTCCCTCTTTTTGACATAACTCTCAGGGAAAAATGTGGTGTTATTTGCTACAGATGAAGGTGTATCTCTCATGCTCTGTGGGCTGCTAAAAGAATCAACAGTTATCTTTGACGTCGATTCAAAAGTTTCCCAATCCTGATTTCTCTTTCTGAGTTCTTCTAACACCAACAAATTTATCAATGAAAAATGGAAGAGGCTGGGTTCCCCTTGGTATTTCCTTACTTTCACTTTGTCATCCATCTTCCATAGGATTATGAAGAGGTAATAGGGTAGATTTAAAGGTTTCCTACCAATGAAGTTCATTAAGAGTCTGATATGATATTGGTAAACCCTAGTGAATTTTTCCTCACATGTGAAAAACCTTTGAATTACCCTCAACAAGTTGCTATAATTATTGAATAGAAGTTCTCTGGGTATGGTGGCTCCAAAATATGTGTTTCTAAATTTAGGCTTCAAAGATTCATGGTAGCAGGCTAGATCCAGTTGCATACCTTTGAACCATTTCTCTCCACAAGCAGGGATCTCTGTTGCAGGAACGATGATGTCTTCATAAACATGAAATTGCTTGTTTCCCACTTTAGCTTCAACACCATTAAATCTCAAGGAAAACTCTTTTTCCACCTGCATGTTTCACCCTTTAAGCTTTTCACAAAATCTAATGCAACCCATTTGTTCAAAAGAAACCCTGATTGTTGGATTTGCATTTACTAGCCTTAGGTCTTGAGGCTCAAATCTAACAATATTTCCACCTTTTGTAGTCCTCCTCTTGCCTTTTGGAGTCATCATGATGATGATGTATGTTTCTTACCCATGGGAAATAAATAAGAGGACTGTGCACATGGTAAAACGTAGCAATTGCAAATGCGCAATGAATGAGCATAATTATGGATATGGTCCGTGTTTTAGGGTGAAATTTTAGGCCTTTGGGTTCATAAGAAAGGTGTTCCTTTAAAACATCAACCAGGAGCTGGAACCAGTTGTTAGAGGGCACAAGAGTAATGCAGGTGATGATGCACAACACCGTATGCAACGTCCCCTGCAACCCATGCACAACAAACTAAACGAGGGGTTTGCAATTTTCAGAGAGGAAAAATGACGATTAGGAGTTTTACTGCAGGTAGAATGAGGTAATTTGAAAGAAAAAATCAACTTGAACTTCCACTTGAAACAATCATTTCCTTGTTGTACTTCTTCACCAGATTTGTGCATCATTAGGAAGTTGTGCAACAACTTGTGTAGCGCTCCAATTTGCTTGATGATGCCACGTGCCTCCACCGAATTTGAGCTCATGAGATTTGCTAAGCCATCACAAGATTGAATCTAACTGATTTTGATTGATCATCTAATCTTTCATTACGACCCTTAGTTGATATGACAACCCATATTCTGTGACATCAAGACCACATGATTTATGACTCAAACTTTATTTTATGACCCTATCTAAGCAATTTTATTAATCACAAACCCATTGACTCAATTGTGACTTTCACATAAGAGAAAAATTCCATGGTATTTATGACACCAAAGAATGACTTTACCCTTCCATGCATACTTAACCCAGAGTCTAACAACCTATTTATAGGACACTAACAGAGCCCAAAACACATTTCCCCTGCTAATTTTTCATACAAGAATTGGGTACCAACTGAGGACATCATGGCAGAAGAATTTATTCTTGTTTAATGGAATCATAATGACCTTTATGTTGCAAGAAATATGCCCCATTGATGAGAACATATGGTTGTTCAACAATCATGGAAAATGGTTCACATACATGAACAATGTTTAGATGTACAAAATCAATGAAAATAGGGTTAGAAATGTCCTTTTCATGCTCCATGAAGTGGCTATCAACATTGATTGGATGTGAAGAGGGTCAATTCATATTTCCTCCGTCAGCATCCCATTATCTGTATCATAAATGGGAGCTCCATGAAGAAACTACTGGTCTACATCCAATCTATGTCTCCCAATCACCAAAAGAGTTCCCACATCATCATTATCTTAGTTGTCATGTTGTTTATCACATGAGCTAGTGGAAGCACCAACACTTTCTTAGTCCTCCAAGGGTTTCTCTATCACATCTATCTTCTTCAAATCACGAAGTTCATAAATTTGAAAAGGAATATAACTTACCAAACCTTTATCCTCCTCAAAACCCATGATGATGGCTACTGGAATGACTTGATGTACATCATCATCAAGAGATGTTTATTTTAAAACAAGATGGAGTGCATGTTCTTCAATGTAATATTCAACATCAAGATATTCATGGAGTGTTGCAACAAGGTTCAATAACTTCGTCATGCTTCTCCTCCTCCAGATTTGAAATCTCACACATAAGTGACTCATGTGATGAAAGGGACAACCAGTGATCCAAATGATCCTCATGAAATTCATGCACAATCTTCTCGTATCCTAGCTCACAATATTTTATTTGATATACTCAACCAAATACATACATGCATCATGCTTATCCTTTATTTCAGCCAAGAGAGACACCAAAGGAGTTACTCTCATATGCAAGGATAATGTATTAGATATCACGTTCTTTATAATCCCAATTTTAAACTAGATCCCCAACCTTTTCTTCTTCATAAATGGGATCCTAATGTTTACGAAACACTTTGATCAAAATTACAAATGAAGATGTTTCCCATAGACTACAATATTCAAAACAATCCAATGCCTCATCTGTTAAGGTACATACAAATATCTTCATCATGACATTCTCATAGGAAATATCGAAATCGAAAATAAATTTCACGAAATATATGACATGTAGTGTAGTTGAATCAATATTTCCATGGCAATGTGCTCATCCCAACTTGAATCAGGGAACTCATTTGGATATCTTGATATATTCACAAAATCCAATGGGCCATACAACGTGGCATGCAATGATTCCATGTTTCTTTACTTCTTCAATATGAAAATTGATATGGAATTTGGAAAACATATGACCACCATATCTCACTGTAATATCAATGGAGTAGCCAGGTGAGGGTTCGAATTCTTTTAAGTTTGCTAGATGTCTTCACCTCTACAAACAACAAGTTCACTTCAAAATTTCCTGGAACATGGCTCTTTTGTGGCATCACTGGATGAGAAAAGGTCTTCAACGAAATTCCCTCATCAAGTTATTGTAGCCAATCTACCAAATCTTTGGAATTAGAATTTGTCCTCGACAATGACGTTGATTTGTTACCTCTCACACCTGCACTCAAAGATATTCAAGTCGCTGAACAAAGTGAAAACCTAGATGCACTTAGGAAGTTTCCCACTTTCAGCACAACAAATATTCCTCTCACTTTATGTTTACTCTTCTTTGACACAAAGGGGGAAACCCTAGGACAAGGTGTTTGTGATATACTTTAGATTAAGGGATGGTGTATTTCCAAGACTAGTGCCTACCCAATGGGTGATGGATTTAAGATCAACAATCAATAGGGTTCAAACTTATATGGAAGGAGGTGTAGATAGGTTGTTATAAATATGATTTAACCAACCACATCGATTTACTTCAATATGCATAAAATTAAAGGAGGGATCTTCCAAAAACGCTCCTCACAACAACTATGAAATCAACCAAGCAATAAGGTGTAACCATGAATTATTAAAGGAAAACCACATATGAAATCATAAAAGAAATAGACAATAGTAGGTTTCTTTATATAATGAACAATCAACAATATGCCACTCTTCAATTGTGATTTCACCAAAATATCAAGAGGGCCTTAACATGCCACATTTAACCTTCAAAACCTAGCTAGGGTAGCCTTCAAAATAGAGTGAACAACCCTAACCAAAACATTACAACAATAAATATCCTTCAATGATTATAATTATTACAACAAAATGGAGGGAGAGTTTGACTTCAACCCTAACGTCCTTTTATTGGAGAAATTTTCCCCTTCCTATAAAGATTATTCCAACAAATTAGTACTAGTAATTTCCAACCATCAAATCAACCCAAGAAATAGGAAAAAAAATTAACCTCACATTGAAATGCCCCTTAACTTCTTCCTCCCAATAGATTTTCAACTAAACTTGGAGGGGATCTCCCACAATTCAAACCATGCCTCTACCAAATGAATATTTCCTTTATTTGTACCTTTTTCCATCCAAAATTAATGCTTCATCCACCTAGGGATTGAGGAGGTGAAAATAATATTTTAAATCATAGAAAAGGTCCTCGTACCTAGGGTGAAACTCCCTAGGTCATTTCTAGGGAACTTTAGGGCCTCCTTAACCATAAAACTCCCCTAGAGTTCTCATGAATTCTATCACTTCTATTCTATGATTCACATGAAGCAATAATGATGCTCTAATTCAATCTTTCTTGGATTATAGGTCAAATTTGTCTTGGGACAATTGCATAGGTCCACTTGCCACATGTCGTCATTCTACTCTTTTAGAGTGTGCACTAATTACTTTCTTAGGGGATTATACCATGTACACCACGTTACATGGTGCTTCTTTAGGCAAAGGACATCCATCCAAATATGTAGAACATGCCTCAAACCAGGTGTGTTTTCCCGAATGATTCAATGAGGAAACATGCCTCCATATATGTAGAATGCACCTTGGATAATGTGAAATGCCTCATAAAGTCACTTTATTATGATTTAACTAGTGTCTTGCCTATAATCTTCCTCCTACAAGGGGTAGATTCATGATCAAGATAAAAAAAATACCCCCTTGAAGTGGAATATTCCTAATTAAATGAACTCCTTTGACCAAAGCTATGCTCCAAGCTAGGTCATTCCTTCACTAGCTATTTAATTTGTCCATTGTAATGCCCCTGACATTTTCTTACATAGGGAATTCACTCTTTTGGACTTTGTCTTGCCTTGTATAAGTCTATAGAGCCGAAACTAGGTAGGGTGTTCAAATCCTTATGATGTGTTTGATCCTAATCTCACCATCTTTCATGCCTTAGACATATCCAAAATTAGGGCATTCATATTCTATGACTTCCTTGCTCATATCATTCATCAATGCAGCCTTGTAAAAACCTTTGTCAATCTATAGCTACCATTGAAGTTCAAGGGTATTCTACTGTTCTTAGTGAGAGAAAATAGGCCCAATATGGAAATGAAAAATAAACTATGCATTAAGGGGGGAAACAACCATTATTGACCATTGCTGTCCTTTTTTACCATGGTGTATCTTAGTCGATCATGGTTCATTGTATTAATCACAATGACCCACCGACCCCCAATGTGCTTTCCCACAAACAATGTGTCCAATTATCTAGTAATTTGTTCACCACATAACCCAATAATCCCATCATTGATAAACATCGAAGCCAAATAACCTCACAACCCACAAACCTCCTAACCAAATAACCCCTTTAGCCCACCAACCCACGACCCTCATTGACCATGCGGACCATTGTTAACAATAATGAGTCATTTTTTACCAGTCTTGACCATGGTGGACCATAATCAGAAATGGTTCACCATATCATATGCATTGACCCACCAACCCTTACCTTGCTTTTCCATGAATGAATTGCTCACTTATCCACTAATTCATTGACCATGTAGACCAATAATCCCATCACCCACAAACTTCCTATCCCAATAACCCCAATAATCCCAATAACCCATCAACCCTTCACCTTGATTGACCATGTTGACTATAGTTGACCACTATAATTGACTATTGTTGACTTCTTCTGATCATATTGACTATATTGACCATATGCATAATGGTTCATCAGATTAATTGCATTCACCCACCAACACCTAGCTTGCTCACCACAAATGCCATGTCCACTTATCCATCAACCCATTGACTATGTAGGGAAATAATCCTATCATCTAAAAACCTCCTAGCTTAATAACTCCATTAACCAATCAAACCTCCATTCCAAATGGCCCTATGGACTAGTGTTGAATATTGTTGATGTAATACCCCTTTTCCTCCCAGCTTGTAATTAATCATTAATAATGATTACCGTGCTATGGCATATGAACAATGTAAATGTGTTATTGTCTAGACTGCCAATAACTGACTGTGGGGGGGGGGTGAATCCTTGAAGTACTGGCCATGATATCACTAGTGGAAAATAGTGAGGAAACTATGGAGAGGGTTCATTATGTCAAAATGGCCCAAATGTATCCTTGCTGAAATAATAAGCCTCATCCTGATCCCAAGGAGAAATCAGTTAATAAGAAAATGAATGGTGGTTGAACAATCAACTACCCTAATGAATGGAAGCATGGAGGGTCAGGCTGGGGAGACATAAAACTGTCATCATGAAGTACCACAGAGGGAAGTTTTCCTGGAGGCCTAGACTGATCCGAGTTTCCTTCTGACAAAAAGGAACATGACAGGTCCAAAACCTTCTTGAGGAGGAGAAATGCATGCAAGAATACACGTGAAGGAATACACGAAGGAGACATACCAAGAGGGGAATGCACAACTGAATATGTAGAAGGAAAGAGGAAGAGAGCGTGAGGCTCTCCAACTGAGAAAAAGAACTGAAAGATTGATAAGTTGTTCTGGTCACTGGAGAGAACAAGAGAAAGGATCTTTGAGAATTTGCAGAAAACATGACCTGAGTGTTGGGTATGTGTTATATTCTTTGCACGAGTAGTAGTGTCTGAGNAGATACCGATGTTTTTATGAAGGCGATCGTTGTGGAAGAAGCTTATCGCCTTCAGATTTTGAACTTGGGACAAAGTTTAAAAATGTTAGCAAATGAAAGAGACAAAGCCGTGCGTAACCTGGCAGCATCTTTTGGAGATTTTGAGGTTACGACGTGCATTATAGCGAAGCATGACACGTTTGTACAGGATGTCTTTAGATTCAGAATATCTTCTTGATAGGCGTATTATTACTTGTGACTTATTTTCAGTGACAACACAGCAAAGAGAACAAAAAGAAAACAGTAAACAAGTTGAACTTGCTTTCCTTTGGAGATGAAGCGGAAGAGGAGCAGAAGGTCTTGGCAGTTGTGAAGGAGAAAATCAAAAGCAGTCATGATGTACTGAATGATCCTCGGCTTTTAAAAGGAGGGTCAGAGACGGTGGAATTGGATCCTTTAGAGTCAAAGAGGAAGAAGGAAATACAGTCATCTGTGAGAGAAGCGCTCACTGTTAAGAAGAATGTTGCTTTAAATGAGGAGGATGGGAAAGCACTATCTRATTCAAATAGCTGGAGGCGATAAAGTGTGAGACACATCTTTTAAATCAAATTTTGATGCGTGGCCACTAGGTAGYGGAATTCCTGACTCTGAAGATTGGAGAAGCAAAGCGCAATCTTTATTGCATTCCTATTGTGTTCGAAAGCTTTCTGTTAATTCATCTCCTCTATACCTGAACGAGTTTTTGCCAGCGCATACCAATGTTTGTAACAGCAGAGCTTCCGGCAGAGGCACCTGGCAGTCGCGGAGCCCAGAAGACAAAACGCTTCAAATTCCTGGAACGCAAAGTGTTTCAGATCTTTCTTTTAAAAAGATATGATGTATGTAACGAAAGAGGGGGGGCGCATGAGCGCAGGACTGGGAGAAGAATCTCTGTCAAGAGAGTTTCATTGTAATTGTCGAGTTATTGTATAAACCATTATTGGAGTAATAAAAAAGATGTTTATTTGCGACTGTGAGATTCATCACAGTCGATTTCTTTCAGCATGTTTTCTTCTCTTTTAGCTGTGTTAAAACTGTTTGGATTTCGTTTATGTGTTTCCTTACTCACAGCTGAAATTGTTTTTACCATCTCTTTATGTCTTCCTTAATCCATTACGACTGCATTACATTTTGTTTTCCTCTAACTGATGGGCTTCGTTACACTTTAGTACGACCACTACTGTAACGAAAGGGTTTGGGTTTTCTGCAAATGTTT
>SNQJ01S0012413.1:181146-228583 GCA_010110895.2 Picea sitchensis
AACATCTTAGATAAGATGAAAGGGTCGAAGGTTGAAGCCATGTGGTAAGATTTCAGGGTCCATTGGGAGTTCAATATTTCAGGACTCTGAAGGATATGTGCGTAAAAGGGGCATTCAATGTTGAAGCGGTGAACGTCGAATTCCCGTAACCTTGTATGTTAAATGAGGATGGAGTCCAATCGATGGATTTAATGGTGGATGGATTTCCACCATATATGTAGGAGAGCTAGGGAGCTCTGGGACTTCGGGGAACCTTGGGATAGTACGAATGAGGTGAATCCACATGGGTGCCATGTGGCCTTTGACCAATGATGCTCGCAAAAATTCAGAAGGGAATAACTTCCAATCCAGAGCTCAGATTTGAGCATGGTAACGGTGGTTGGAAAGCTCTTGACGCAACAAAAGGTGATGGATATCTATAGAAGAGGATTTGAGATGATTAAGGAAAGAAAAAATTTGATGTCCCATCCATAAAAAGCGTACTTAGGGGTCAAGTGTGTTACAAATTGGTATAAGAGCGGGCAACAACACTTGTCTTGCTTGGGCTCACGAAAGAGTCAAGTGATTATTTTATTTCTTATAAAACTTTAAGGGAGATGGCACCCTTCTCTACCCTATATAACATAGCATGATTCAAACACAGGCCTGGATGGGCCAGGGAACAATCATGAGACTAGTTCACCAAGGCTAAGATGATCCTGTTGAGAGTATTACTATCATACGAAAATTATCTGCATAAATTCCTTGAGGAGAAGGATGGAGATTAAAAATTAGTGGGTATTTTACCCAACGAAATTGAATCATACTAGACTATGGTAGAATAAGCCCATCATTTCTTTTGGAGAAAAGATAGCCAGTCCTACAAAAGTGGGATTATGTTGAGGTGTATTAATAATAAAACTTGGATGCACATGGAAAAATATTGAACATGCAAATTAGGCATGTTATAACCTATGGTGGGTTATAAGGTATGGTCTACTAATGGACCTTTTGACGGGAATGACCCTATGTCAACAAGAGTTAATAACAAGAATGAAATGTTGATAATGTTATGACCTATTACCTTAATAAGATATGACTGTAAGGATTAATGCGATACTGATGCAATGTATGATTAAGGAGGTGTCAAAACACCTTTGGATGACTAATGGATCATATTGACATCTAGAGGTGGATGGTAGCCATATGGATATGGCTTGGTATGCTCAGATAGCTATAAGAGGGAGTTTAGGAAAAGATTTCCTTGTAGAGATCTGTTGACCAAGAATGAATTGAGGCATGAAGAAGAGACTAGAAGTGGTTATCTTACTACCTTGAGTAATACAATAACTACCTATCTGAATTCTAAATTATGGAAGGTTTTTACAGTAGAAAGGGAAAAAGTGACCCTTTTTGGTTATTGCCATGTAGAGAGGGCAACATCAGTATGAATTATGACTGTGAGACTAGTCATATGATTGAATATAATCCGTCACTAAATAACACTAATATTAAAACTAACATATAAATTTGAATGAATGAGGTAAAAAGGTGCAAGCGATGCACCTACATATATACAAATATGTGTCTACATGCTTAAAAGAATAATATCACTGCAAGCTCTCAACTGAGAGGGAAGCTCAGTGTTGAGTGTCTCTATGAGATTTGTCATAAGGATGGAATCAAGATCCTTGGGAGGAGGATCTAGAAGTTTGATACGTCCATGTGTATGAATGACACAGAAAAGGTGCAAGCAATGAGCTTGCATGATGAATGTTTGGGCTATATGTGTATATACTTGAGTGCATGGATTTAATGCATTGTGAGGTTTCTTGATATGAAGACTGATATTAAGACCAAATATATATGAGTGAATGATATCAAATGTGCAAGTGATGCACATGTATGATGTAAGAGTAAATGAGAAAGGATGCTCTGTTGTCAAGATAAGAGGCAAAATGATTAGGCCTTTGAGGATCGCATGAGAATGATTGTGAACAATCATGAGTTGAATGATTTTAAAGTTAATATGAATGTGAGTTGTGAAATGTGCATATGGTAGCTACACATAGGCTTATGATTATGCATATGGTTAAGTACATCATGGATGTAAGTTAAAAATCAAGGAATAGGTGGATAAATAATCACGGATGTATGAAAAAGATGCATGTTTATAATCCTTATGGAAAGTTTTGGTAAACAACTGAAGCTAACTCAGTTGAGGCCATCATAGATAGTGAAGGATACACAATAAGAAAGTTTCATGCTGAAAGAGTTCCATGTGGAGGAACAATGTAAAGACTCTATCAGGAGAACATAGTTGTAAGTTTTAAACCTATGATAAGCCCGATACATATATATATTGTAAGCAATCTGAGAATTAATCAATGTAAATAGCCTACGAGAATACCACGAGAGATCTTCTGGGAAACCTTCAATCGGGAAAACCTTTCTTTCATTATATAAATTTCACCATTAGCCATACAATATATACAATGTTTTAGGTGACCAAGGTAGATACCAAAACCCTAATCCTTAATCAGGGATTAATTTACAAATCAACAAAAATAGCAGAAATCCTAAAATAGCAAAACCCAGCGTCATTAAAATTATCACGGCCTTTTCCACCACACCACACACATGCAAATAATATACAACACATACCCAACATTCTCCCACTTGTTGTTTTCTTTTACATCGAGGGGTCCAGGGATTATATAGTCCAACAATCAGGAACAGTATAATACCCATTGTTACTCTACACCAAGAGAACTTTTACACGTACTCCACGGACTTTGTCCGATAGTCTGCGGCATTTTCAAAGTGTCGACCTTTTCCAATAACACCTTCTTTCCTCAACCATGTCTCTCTCACAAAGTGTCACGAACATCAATATGCTTTGTCTTGAATGATAAAAATTTTGGGTTCTTTACTTGGAATATTGCACTTTGATTGTCACAATCTAATCTCACTGCTTTTTTTTTACCAACCCAATACCTGAATATAGTATTTGTAACCATACTTCTTTCTTGTTTGTATGAGTGGCTTCCATGTATTGACTTTTGTAGTTGGAGTTCCACCTGCTTTTGTCTTTGCTCATCCAACTGATTGCTCCTCAAATAGGTTAAACACATACAAACTTGCAGATCTTCTGCGATCCAATCCTCTGGCGATCACGCATCAACAAAGCCATGTATACCCACCACTATGTCCAATCCCAACCTGCCTTGGTAGCACAATCCATAGTGGATGGTTACCCGCGAATCCCCGAACCCTTCTGCATTGTCGATGCTCCTTCTTTGAACTTTGACATACACTCAAAACTCCCACTGCATACAATGTCGGTCTAGTACAAACCATTGCAGCATACATCAAAGGCACTCCAAGCTTTTAGCAGCATATGGGACATGGGACATGTCCTCTTCTTCTTCTGTGTCTTGGGACTGATATGCAAATAACTTCACACCTATAGGAATAGGAACCTTGACGGTTTACTTCCATGCATATTAAACCTACCGATATCGTTTCCAACATATTTTCTTTGATTCAACCCGAGTTTCACATTTTACACGATCTCTTTTAATCTCCATTCCCAATGAAGTTAAGCGACAAAGGATCCTTCATCTCAAATTTGGAGGGATAGGCTGCGATTTCATCTCCTTGATAACATCCATTATTTCCTATCAACAACTTATGTCATCAACATACAACTTTACATAAATGAAGTGATTACCAACACCTTGGAATATACAGTGATCATCCACACTTCTTCTAGGTAATCCAAAGGATGTATGTGTCAAACTTTTGGTACCTCCTAGGTGATTGCTTGGGGCCGTATAGTGACTTCTTTAGGTTACGGACTAGCTCTTTCTTTCCCTTCCTTTATAAAATTTGGTTGCTTCATGTAGTTTCGCTTCTTCGGATCCCCATGTAGGAATCTTGTCTTCATCCATTTGTTCCACTTCAAGAGATCAAAAGCGGCCCGATGTTAATAGATAAAAGGAATCTAATAGAAGTTAACTTAATAGCGAGGAGAAAAAATCTCACCAAAGTCAATTCCCTCTACACGGGAATAACCTTTTGCTACTAATAGAGGCTTTGTATTTCTCCACTTTACCTTCTGCGTTAAACTTCTTCTTGAACAACCATTTTACTACCAAGTGATTTTCTTCGATTTGGAAATGACTAACATACCTCATTCTTATCCAAGGTATCCGTTTCTTCAACCATGGCCTTCTTCGAGGAGTTTACCATCTCTGAATTCTTTGCTTCCACTGACAGTTAAGGATCATCATCGATTAATAGATAAAACAAGAATTGGAGCGAATCGGTGGACTATACCTTTGGTTTGCCTTCTATCTCTCGATCTCCTCAGTGCGGGGTATGAGGGTTCTTCTTCTTCTTCTTACGCTTCCTCTTCTTGGATGATTCATATTTTGCATCATCCAACTCAAGCTCTATTTTCTCATGTTATTCTTTCCTTGGTAGGAATTTTTTTTTGGAAACATCTTTTACCTCTACGAAAACAACATCTCAACTGTAAAAAAATTTCTTCTTGGTTTCTTGTTTCCAAATCTTATAACCTTTAACACCATCTTTATAATAATAAAGATACACTTTCAACTTTATTATCCAACTTAATCCTCTTTTCCGCAGGAACTGTAAAGCATCAAAACCAAACACTCTAAGATGTTGAAGAGGTTTATTTCAAACTCATACCTGTGGAGTTGTATCGTAATGGCCAGTGAAGGTGATCGATTGACCCGTTAACATCTGTACTCACGCCTCGCCATAATTCTTGTTCCTAACTTGAACCGTTGAGCATGCTCCGCACACTTTTCCATCGATTATTTTGTTCATCTTCACGAAACTCCATTAGCGGAGTGTGTAGGTAATTACCTCTCTACCGCTAACTTCTGAAATTCTTTGAATTCATTCCGCAATTCTCCACCATTATCACGTTCTCAATACCTTTATTTTCTTCTCGTCTGATTTTCTGACGCAAACTCTTTAAATTTATCGAATACCTGAGATTTCTTTCTTAGAAATAGAAATCCATGTGTTCCTTGAAAAGTAATCTATGAATGAAACACAATACCCAGATTTACCAAAGGGGATGGAACAGGAATAGGTCCAAATTACACATCACTGTGTATCAACTCCCCTTTGCTCTTGTAGCACAAAATGGAAATCTTACTCGATTCTATTTACAATATGCATTTTCCACGAGAAATCGTCGGTACCATTCAGACCTTCCTTTAATCCTTACCTTCTAGAGTAGTGTTGAGGCCCTTTTCTCCAATATGCCCCAATCTTTGATGCCACAACATGGTCTTCTTTTAAGGACAATATTGGTCTTGTCTCCATTTTTA
This sequence comes from Picea sitchensis, assembly GCA_010110895.2. Lineage (NCBI taxonomy): Eukaryota > Viridiplantae > Streptophyta > Pinopsida > Pinales > Pinaceae > Picea > Picea sitchensis. Next base: position 186,498 of record SNQJ01S0012413.1, read on the forward strand.
TTCTCAAGGACAACGAGGCTGTTAACCCCATTAGTATAAGTTCTTCCCAACAATTGTTATAGAGTTCCCTGATAGACTCCCTCATCAATACCATTGCTCCTTGTACCATCTGCAAGTGTCCTTTTCAAATCTGGTTTTCACTCTACCGTACTTAACTTGCTTATAGATATTAGGCTCTGGCTAGTTTTGGAATGTGTAGAACCCGGAAGAGTTCTAATCCTTCTTGAACAGCAACAACTTAACCCTTCCACATCCAAGATTTTTTGTTGTCGAGTCATCTCTAGGAAAATCACCACCAATCCCCTTATGTTTCACATGTAGGAGAACCACTCTCTATGAGGAGGCATGGTAGCATGATGCACAGGTCGATCAACCATACCATGAATGCGCATGTGTGCCCCTTAGATGCTGGTGGTATCCTCCTTCTTTAGTGGGGTTTTGTACCCTGCATGGAAGAAGTACTATCGGATGGTTTTCAACCTTCTTAGACACTATGATCTTTCAACCCATATTTTCTGTTTTACCACGCTGACATTTCCTCAAAAGATTTTCACGGGGACTTGGATCTACACACAGCAGATTTAGATCTCCATCCAGAGACTTACGAGTTCCTCTCTTGGGGACCCTCTTTCAAATAAAGCATCGTCTTTGTGATGCATCCATGCTTTTTAAACCTCATCTCTTAGGATAACAACGGTAGCTACATCCTCATATTTCAATGTAGGTTGGAGTGGTACTACCTATTGCTACAACCCAGTTATCCCAAGAGTCTGGCAAGAACATAACAAAGTAATACCTTTATGTTACGCAATGTCGTAATGCGGATCAAAGTTGACTTACCAAGGTATTAAAGGCATTTAGATGTTCGATCAGAATCTCCATCTTCCATCCTAAAGATGATACAGCTTCACTGAAACAACATTTTACCCGGGACTTTGGTTGATACAATTCCTAACTTATCTAGTTCCTTGGCGTAGATTTCTCGAGGACATTCAACAACAGAATCTTCGGTGGTCGAGATGGTACTTCTTGCTCTTAAATCCCAGCTTGATAATATTCCCTTGGGCAGCCACCCGATTGGCGTTTTAGTAGTTGTGCGGTAGTTTGTAGTTTGTGTACTTGATGGTATGGCATAGATATGTGTACCGGTAGGCTATGTACCGGGATCCCTAGCGATCCATTGTTCTTTTTCTCTGAAAGTCCTCCATCTTGAGCTTCCATAAGCAAAGTTTTCTGGATTGAACTTCTATCTACGATTCTAGATGAGCTACCGCCATTCCTCTTACTTTACTTTCGAGATCTCCTCACGCAAAATCTCCCAGACGGGTTTATCCATGATTGAGATAGAAGCGTCTGTCAATAGAGCCAAACCACCTCAACAAAGGCGTCCCTGGGAAGCCAAAGCGTTACTCTGATACCACGTATAAGTTAAACTACGCGAAGTAAAACAGTAATATATATTCTTAAAATCACGAAATTAATCCAATGGCTCCTTTTTCAAAATACAGAGAGATCTTTAGAAACCCTGATAGGAAGGCCTTGTTATATCAATTTCATCATTCAACATACAATGTATACAATGTTTTAGTTTACCGGAAACCCTCAACCGGGAAAACCTTTCTTTTTCATTATATCGAATTTCACCATTCGCCATACAATATATACAATGTTTTTAGGTATTCCGTAGATACCAAAAACCTAATCCCTTAATCCGGGATTAATTTACAAATCTGACGCACCCACACACACACACATGCAAAGAATATAACACATACCCAACAATAGTCACAACCTTAATGATTGTTGGAAATTGGGCAGTGGGATGCAAGTGTATATATATATCCTGGATTACATTCTAAAACAAAATTTATGAGTGGAAGACCAAGGCTGCTCAAGGAAAAGAGCAGGAAGACCCCAACAAGGAGTATATTGCATAAGAAAACAAGGAGAAAAGGGGGAATACTTTTCTCACCCTAAAAACTATGAATTGTTTAACATAGTTGGAAGCCTTAGAAGAGAAGTTGTGGAAACAAGTATAGTTGTGTTAGCACTGAAAGTCACACTTTGACTGCTAAAGTGTAAGCTCAACACCCATCAGAATGTAAAATATAATTTTGTTTTTGAATAGGTGGATCAACAAGATGGAGAAAGAAAGGGAGAGGGCAAAAAACTGCAGATCAATAGGCTACACCAATGGGCAATGGAGTCACAAACATTGTACTCATCGAAGGCACTAAAGATGCTCAATAGAAAACAAGATTATATGCTGATAGGTGGAAGAATGAAGAAGGAAAACATAAGATAGAATGTTCACTAAACATATATCCTCTCAATTTAATGAATCAACAAATACTTGAATATAAAAAATGAATGATGGGCAAAATACAATAGATCCTCTACGGCTTAGGGATCCATAAATCATTGGCAGCATTTGATCCTCAAATATGAAATATATTCAAATAAGAAGATATATAAACAAAATAATTACAATCTGAAATCATAGCTCTCATGAGTCTCCAATAGCAGTAATTCTTACAATCATAAAATTCCCATAGGCTTACAAATGAACACACACAAGAAAACTGCCTGCTCCTACTCTCTCTAGCCTCTCTTGGCTCATGAATCCTCTTTCTCCAAGAGATATCTCCTTAATTAAATAGAAAATATCATCCAAATAACCTTAGGATGTCTAATCTCATCTCCTGCATTGGATTCTAAGACTTGGAGATAGGTGGAAACAATCAAAGAGACAAAAATCCAACAAACTACTAATTTTCAGGAATTTGTTGGAAGTCATTAATAAATTGTTTCCACCTCATTGCATGAGGCCTTTGATGGAGCTAAAAATTAGGTGCAGGTGTCCCTTTACATCTAAATGATCCTTTAGAATCCATTTTAATCCTCCTTGACAGGTGGAAACCTCCCAACAAGGTGAATATCCAAACCGTGACCGCTACAGGAAATTCCGTAGCGCCGCTGTAAACTAGTGATGCACATTTGGTAGTGCCACTTATATGTTTAATATCTATCAAACCATAAAACATTTTGAAAAATTGAGAGAGGTTTTTTTTATTTGGTATGTGATGAACAAAAACCTCCTCCAGTTTTCAAAAATACCTTCTCATTTGTTTATAATCCAAGTTTTCAGTTAGTCACTCAAAACTGGCAGAAGCGTCCTTTCAAAATAACTCTGCACAATTTGGTCTCTGTCAAAATTTTTGTAGCGCCCGCCTGTGTGTCTGCATGCAATTTGGTAGCACCATCATAATTCACAGCTACATCATTTCAACGTCGACTGATTTGGTAACATCCGACATGAAAACAGATTTGGTAACAACCTATGGAATTGATAGCGCCATCATTACACTGCTTAACAGATTTGGTAGCATTTTAGGTAGTAAAATGGCAGACCATGCTATATAGACAATTACGCAGCGCCATGGTGCTATGGAATGTATGTTCTCTTCTGTATGATGAGACTAATCAAGAACCTTGAGTTGATAGGTTATAAGCATGTATATGCCTGTAGAGGTTATTTAGTTTCTTATGGAGAGGCAAGCCTCTTCTGGCTGCAAATTCTTGTGATAACATAGGCTCCATGGGGGATAGAGTCTTCCCTTTGAGGCTCTAAGAACCCTTGTAGTTTCAGTGCGTTATCCTAGGGCTGCTCCCAACCTTTAACCTCTGCAATCTTCTTTGATCTATGACCTTCAACTGAAACTAAATGCAAATGAAAACTGAAACTGACAAAAATGATGAAAATGATGCTTATCCAACAAGATTATTGCACACACCTACTCTAATTATTGGGACAATGAAGCATTCAAGTTACATGAAACAACCAATGAAGACATTTCATCATTTTTTCAATTGTTTGAAGCTTTGAAATGTTCTTCCTTAAGCACCAAAGATAATTGCTACTTGAAGGCACGCCAAAGAAACATTTGGCAATACACTCTGCATTGAAAAAATTAGTGAGCCTAGGCTCACTTGCTGCTTGCAGACAAGATGCAAATGGATCCTGAAAAACATCATCAATACTTTCCCCTACGACATTTCTTTGTGTAAAAAGGAAAAGTACTGCATTAGGTCCTTCCTCCAGTGTGCTTGGTTGTTGCATTGCTTGCTTATTTTTTGATTCATTCTCAATGCATATGGCATTGGTCCACTCCTGGTCATGAGGTGTATTAGGAAAAAGGCTTAGTGATGTCTGTATTTCTTTAATTTGAACCTTTCTCATCTTCTCACATGGCATTTGATCTTGGCTTCTTGATGAAACTGAGCCTGTGTCTTCCAGAGGAATAGGGGGTTGATAGGGAAGTTAATCACAATTAGATGTGCTTGGGAAACTACATTCTTCTGTCTTATCTTCTGATTGTGAGGGATATTCATCATAGCTTGGATTATGGTCCCAATTTCTTAGTTTTTCACCTTCTAAACTTAGATTATTATCTTTTTCTTCTTTTTCAGCAACAAAATATGACACGAGGGTTGAAACAAGCTATTGTTACTTTGATGGGAAGGGTACTTCTCCAATATAAGGTCTTCAACATATTGTTCATGGAAATCATCTTCATAATCATCATAAAAAGGTGAATCAATGACCATTTGACTATTAATGGCTGAGGGGATTAGTACAATAGCTGGGACAACTAGTTGTTCAGGGAAAACATCATCATAGTCATCAAAACTTGACAAATCATGGCACACTATTTCATTAACAATAGGAGGGATTATAACAACAACTGGTAAGCTATGAATTCGGTCATGACAAGCTGCGAAACTATCCTCATGATGAAAAAAATCGAACCTAATATGACCTCTTGACTTAAAGAATCGAGAAAATGAGGAGAAAAAGAAATGATGGATTGTCCATATTGATCTTTCTCTTGGGGACCTAGATTTTGACATGAATGATGCATTTGTTCTTAAAATTTAGGAAAAGGATTATGAAACTCATCATCTAAGTCCTTCTCTCTGCAATCATCCCCTTCGTCATCACTGGTAGAGGAATCACTTGTTGAATCCTGAATATATGATGATATCCCTCACAACAATTCTCAAAAAGTCTTTCAGATGGATAAATTATCTTGCAATTGGAATAAAAAACATCATGAAAGTCCTTCAAAGAGGAAATACTAGAAGCAGGGAGTGTTCTATACCATTTCCTCACATAGCCTTCCAATGAATACATGAACATTTTCATCAATATATCTTCATGATGGATGTCAAGATGATGCATCAAAGCATGAAATTCATGAACATGATCAACAAGGCTGTCATTCTCACCTTCATAAAATATGGGCAGAAGATCTTTCCATTCATCAATTTGAGGCACAAGATGTGGATAACCATATATGGCTGAGAAATTGAGTGTGGAAAACCTCTTGGCCAGTATAGCCTTCATAGCCATTTAATTTGTCTCATTCCAGTGGAGTCACCAACAGATTCTGAACAATGGAGTTGCCATGGTGAATGTGCAGTCTTGAAGTTGTCCAACTTTAGTCACCATCTAAAGCTAGAGCTGTGCGGTGTCGTTATTCCCAGGGAGATTTTCAATCTGCTCAAATCCGTCCTTGGCAACGACGCCAAAAATGTTAGCACTGAAAGTCACACTTTGACTGCTAAAGTGTAAGCTCATCACCCATCATAATGTAAAAAATAATTTTGGTTTTCAATAGGTGGATCAACGAGATTGAGAAATAAAGGGAGAGGGTAGCGAACTACAGAACAATAGGCTACACCAATGGGCAATGGAGTCACAAACATTCTACTCATAGAAGGCACTAAAGCTGCTCAACAGAAAACAAGATTATATGCTAATAGGTGGAAGAATGAAGAAGGAAAACATAGGATAGAATGTTCACTAAACAAATATCCTCTCTATTTAATGAATCAACAAATACTTGAATATAAACGATGACTGATGGGAAAAATACAGTAGATCCTCTGCTGCTTAGGGATCCATAAATCATTGGTAGCCTTTGATCCTCAAATATGCAATATATTCAAATAAGAAAAAGAATTACAATCTGAAATCACAACTCTCATGAGTCTCCAATAACAGTAATTCTTACAATCATAAAATGCCCACAGGCTTACAAATGAACACACACAGGAAAATTGCTTGCTCCTACTCTCTCTAGCCTCTCTTGGCTCATGAATCCTCTTTCTCCAAGAGATATCTCCTTCCTTAAATAGAAAATAGCATTTAAATAACCTTAGGAGGTATAATCCCATCTCCTCCATTGGATTCTAAGCCTTGGAGATAGGTGGCAACAATCAAAGAGACAAAAATCCAACAAACTGCTAATTTTCAGGAATTTGTTGGAAGTCATTAATAAATTGTTTCCACCTCATTGCATGAGGCCTTTGATGGAGATAAAAATTTGGTGGAGGTGTCCCTTGAAATCTAACTGATCCTTGAGAATCCATTCGAATCCTCCTTGACATGTGGCAACCTCCCAACAAGGCGAATATCCAAACCGTGACCGCTACAGGAAATTTCGTAGCGCCACTGTAAAATAGTTATGCACATTCGGTAGCACCACTTATATGTTTAATATCTATCAAACCATAACACATTTTTAAAAAATGAGAGAGGTTTTTTTTATTTGGTATGTGATGAACACAAAAATCCTCCATTTTTCAAAAATACCTTTTCATTTGTTCATAATCCAAGTTTTAAGTTAGTCACTCAAAACTGGCAGAAGCGTCCTTGCAAAATAAATCTGCACAATTTGGTCTCTGTCAAAATTTCGGTAGCACCCACCTGTGTGTCTGCATGCAATTTGGTAGCACCATCATAATTCACAACTACATCACTTCAATGTTGAAAGATTTGGTAACATCCGACATGAAAACGGATTTGGTAACAGCCTATGGAATTCATAGCGCCATCATTACACTTCTTAACAGATTTGGTAGCATTTTAGGTAGTAAAATGGAAGACCATTCTATATTGAAAATTACGCAGCGCCATGGTGCTATGGAATGTCTGTTCTCTTCTATATTATGAGACTAATCAAGAACCTTGAGTTGATAGGTTAGAAGCCTGTATATGCTTGTAGAGGTTATTTAGTTGCTTATGGAGAGGCAAGCCTCTTCTGGCTGCAAAATCTTGTGCTAACAAGTTGGAAAAAGGAAAATAAATAAATAAGTAAGTTTGAATGAATAGGCTTGGTTAAGCCATGATAAGTAAAAGAAGCGAGGCCTTGGAAAATGACTCAGTTGGACTGAAAGTCCAAGGTTGTGTAGAAGGAGTTTGACCAAGGAAGAGTTCCTTGACCCCTTGTTGTTTATTGTATTTGTCTGGTATGGGATATTGATTTACTAATGAAGGTAAGTGTTTTGGCATAAGGATGTTGATGGTTGTGTGATTATATAGTACAATTGAAAATTGGATTGTGATTTCACTAGCTAACATATTAGGGAGTAATGTGGTAGAGTGCATAGAGATATGTTGGGGAATATCTAAAAACGGTTTATTGATTTGAATGCTATGATACAAGCAATTTTGTTTTACACGACGACTAATATACTTGTGATGTATATCACATGTAGAAAGAAAATTGGATCTATTGAGAAAGATAGTTTCCAATGATAGACCACCTCAAGAAGAGGACGAATATGAGAAGGTTGTGGTTAAAGAATTGCTGAAGGGACTTTAAAACTCCCCATAAAGAACCACTGCAAAGGTAATATTAGAAAGGGTGATAGCATCCAGAACAAGTATAAAAATATTCATGCCCGCATGGCATAAGGTATGGAGGGATTTGGTAAGAATACCCTTTGAAGTATTTTAATTTCTTATTGATATACAAATAATTTTGAGTGGATATTGCATGCCATTGCTACCCAAGCAGGGTAAGATTCAGGAAAGAAGAATCTGAATAATAGAGAGAGGAATTCTATGCTATACAAGGATGAGTTATAATCCTTGCAAGAAAATGCATGAGTAAGGAGTACCATGGCTACAATGACCAATCGAGGGAGATTGGGAATAGAGGTGCTCATAATTAGCACATTGCATGGAATGCATTGAGGAAATTCATGTTTTCATAAGAGGGCATACAATGAATTTTCCATTGAGGAAGGAGGACCTTCCATTACTCCACTTGAATTGTGTAGTTATTAAAGAAAATAAAATTTTGGGTGGCCATAAATGTTGGCACCTTGGTTACCAATGAAGGAAGAATGCTTGGGTGCATTTAAGAGAAACTTTTAGTTTCAAATGTGTTGATTTGGGATCGTGATCAACCTATAGCAGGTAGCATAGTCCGACTGTAAGAGTGAATGAGAATGATTAAACCTATGGTGAAGAGGTTGGTTTATCTCCAACACACCATGGCGAGGTTCTTGTCATAAATATGGAAAACTTGAACCCAATGGAAGGGTACATTGGGTATGGATGTGGCCATGAATATTGGCACCCTGATTAAAGTCAACTGATATTTGAGTTACATTCGAGAAAATTTGTATGTTGATAGGATGCATTGGTAAATAATGATATTTCCTTTTTCTCTGTACCCTTCAATAGATGAAAATGACTTGGACTATTAGTATGCATACTATTGAAAATATAATGTGCCGGAAAACTAACAATTTGTTTGGCAGAGGCATGTTGAAATTGCAGAAAGAAAAGGGTCTTGGATATGGAAGTGTTGTAAGCCCATAAGGAAGATCAATTGCCTGTTTAGATAAACTACTATGGAAAGGAAAGTCCCATGCTTGTGAACCTAGTTCCTACGTAGAACATATTTGAAAATAAATGTGGAATTTGGAAATCTGTGGGTGACAGATTTGCAAGAAAATTCTGAATTTGAAATTGATGATAATATATCATAATTTATATATATTAGTGATACAGGTGAGACAAAAAATATATTTCTAGAAAGGACAGGTGAAGGCTGTCAAGTTGGAAAGCATGAAAAAGGATATTTTTGAGACAAGAGATCCCTGTGGTAATCCATGATCGCCCTAGAATATGTTGTGTTGTGGCAACACAAGCCGAAGGGACACCTCGACAAAGTAAGTCTGTGGGATGCCTCGAATATAAGGATGAATGAAGTCTTTAGAAATATTCCTGTGTGGGAAAGCCTTGGCAAGGAAATATGGATCACCTGAGGAACTTAATGGAAGAGAAGGGGATGCCTGAGCCTGGGCCTAGAGGGTGAGTGACCACAAGGAAGAGGAGACTTTGATAATTCTTATAACTTATTGATTGGGATTATGCACAAAATGGGTATGTCTAGGAAAAACAATGAGCTAAGATAAAAAGACAACCATGTGGATGCAAATACATGAACTACACAGATAAGTATTGTGCTAGATTTTGAAATTTTCCTCTTGAATTTTTCACAACAATAAAATGTTTCCGCATGAAATTTTGATTAATATGCTTGTTATACAAGATTATTGAAGGCATGTGACAAAGGCCAAGAGTATGGAAATGACCTGACCAAGAAAGAGGATCAAGATTTCTGAAACAACTGAATGACAAAGACATGACAGGTGTTACTGAGAAAGAATACCGAGGGCGATGTTCCTTTTTAAGGGGGAGGGGATTGTGATACCCCTGTTTCCCCCAACTTGTAATTAATCATTAATTATGATTACCATTATATGGCATGTGAACAATGTAAATGTATTATTATCTAGACTACCAATAACTGACTGTGGGGGGGTGAAACCTTGAAGTACTGGCCATGATATCACTAGAGGAAAAAGAGTGAGTAAAGTGTGGAGAGGGTTGATTATGTCAAAATGACCCAAATTTCTCCTTCCTGAAATAATAATCCTCATCCTGATCCCAAGTAGAAATCAATTAATAAGAAAATGATTGGTGGTTGAACAATCAACTACCCCAATGAATGGAAGCATGGAGGGTCTGGCTGGGGATACATAAAACTATCATCCCAAAGTACCACAAAGGGAAGTTTTCCTAGAGGCCTATAATGATATGAGTTTCCTTCTGACAGAAGGAACAAGACAAGTCCAAAACCTTCCTAAGGAGGAGAAAGGTGTGGAAGAATACACACGAAGGCAGACAAGAAAGAGACATACCGGGATGGGAATGCATGGCCCGAATATGCAAAAGGAAAGAGGAAGAGTGCGTGAGACTCTCCAGATGAGAAGAAGAACTAGAAGCTTGATAAGTTGTTCTGGTTACTGGAGAGAACAAGAGAAAGGATCTCTGAGAATTTGTAGAAAACATGACCTGAGAAGAATATCGTGAGCTTGATGTTGAGGGAGCATCTGATAAACTTCGTAGCGGCTGTGACACAGAGAGAGAATATCTGAGGAATTGCAAGAGTTGCTGTGACAGAGAGAGAGTCTCTGAGAAATTGCAAAAGTTCCCTAGTGATATCATGGCTTGGCATGAGGGTGGCCATGTAGAATTTTTTAATGCAAGCTCAAGCACATGTAGTTTATTTTCAATTTAGTATGAACTTGAACCATAAACAATGCAATGACAAAAAATACAATCACTGCGGTAAACCAAGATCACAAGAAGAATAACCTCGCACAAGACACAAGAAGTTATCTTGGGAAAACCCTTCTAAAGAAAGGGAAAAACCCAACAACCCTTTACTATGTTTCCAAGAAAAGAACCCTCACACCATAAACCCTAGTGCACACAAGAGGGTGTTATATGACCAAAAATGTTAGCGCATATAAAAGTGCACACCAAATTTCATCTCACCAAGCTAAGCATTGTGTGAATGAGATATTATCCACAATGGGGATGTATCACTCTAATAAATACATGACCTAACTCATCAAATATATGGGTCTATTGGCACAATAGGGCTGACTTGTACAACTCAATAATATAATTAATCTTTTACACAATATTAATTATCTTTACACAGTAGGGCCGACTTGTACCCTTCACAATACAAATTAGGGTTTCATAATAGTCTTACTCTTTGAAAATATAACAAGGGGTCTCACACACATCATCTAGTGATCTGCCACTAGGGACAAGTCCACATGTGCTCAACCTCAAGGAACGTCACTCTCAAACATATCAACTCAACTAAATCCATAGGAGTACAAACTGGAGAGCCATCTCAAGCCAACTCAACTAAGTCCATAGGAGTACAACAAGAGACCATCTCAAGTAATCTCAACTCAGTCCATAGGAGAATGAAAAGAGACCAACACAAGTCATGTCAACTCAATCGAGAGGAGTACAATATGGAGAATGTCTCATGAAGCTGCAATCATCAACATACAAGAGTGATAAGAATGAATGCCTCTGAGCCTATGGTTGGGTGGAAAGACGAACACCCACAGTCAGATGGCTGATGATCGACTGTAATAGATACGTATTTTGTTTTCCCTGTGCACTTGTATTTAAATGCATAATTTGAATGTCTGTAATTGTGATAAATTGTGCTTCACTTGAAATTAATGGTTATAATGCTTACTTCTCTTTTGTAGGCCATTGCATTTGAATGAGTGTAAGGTGACAAGCTTAGCCTCTGGGTTGGTTTGTAAATTCCTCCCCTTGTTTTAGAACTTAAGTTCTGTGAATTGGAGACCACTCCCTTCAAACCAATTGTCCAAGAGACCATGGGATCATGCCCACGACCTTAATCCAAATCTTGGCTAAGAGTTAAAGAGTGTAGCCTCTGGTGCTTGAAAAAGTTCATAGGACCAGGTTCATGGAACTCTTCACTACACTAAAAAAGGAGCTAAGCCATTCGAGACTCCGGGAGTCAGGAAATCCTAGGCGAATGAACATTGCAACGTCCAACCCCACACATTTTTGCGTAAAGGTTTATTCTAACATTTTGTGGGTTGCCCTCGTATCAGGTGACAGGGAAGTGAAAAAACATGGGACCACCTCCCGAGGCGAGATCACACCTATCATCTCAATCGACTGCACCTTCTACCCCCCCAAAACTCCCATCACCTCAGGTCATGGTATTTAACACCCCCTCCTCTGCGCATACTGCCCCCTTTATGGCTCAACGCCACTCAATCGCCCGCCTTGCTCCTATGATGCCTCATTGGTACCCTCATCCACTCTGGCTCATCCTTTGTACTTTGCATTTCGTTAAGATTGCACCTCTATAAATCATTGTGCCTATGAACCTACTCTTGGCCCATCATGGCCTTGCCTTGCATTCATGGCACGAGAAAGACTAGGATTTATTTCCTAGAGGCCTCCTCAAGCTCGATCACAACCTTTTTTTCCATCCGCTCCACTCATAGATGCTCATTCCATAACCTTCTATTGATCCCTTTGCTTGTTTCTCACCCTCTTTCTAGTGGCCCCATCTCTACCCTTTTGTGCCAATGTCTTCTGGGGGCTCCTCTAGTTATTCTTGGGGGGGTTCCTCATGCTGAACCAGAGGTCCCTCTGGCTCCGTCTCATCTCTACTACCAAGGATTATACTGAGGCTTACCATGATCATACTCCACCTGATATTAGAGTTGAAATAGATATTGCTAAAGATGATGTCTGTGTCCTAAGACACTTCATCCCTTATGAGGAGGTGCTTCACTCCACCAGCTCATGGATTCTGGATACGGGCGACACTCGGGCTCAAAACTCTCAATATATGAAGATTGTTGATATATATTGACATTTAAGAATGTTGATGGGATGAGTTCTGGTTGAGCACCATGAAGCACACCAGGAGATACTGATGCAACTCGACGATGTCCAATTGCAAGTCAAATTAATTGATCACAAACCGAGCTTGATGGTGGAGAAGATGGTTGGATTGGACCTGAAAAACCTGGACTTCCCCCAACCTCAATTGTCTGTTTTTGAGGGTCATCCCATCTCTTAATATTTATGGTTTTTAGCTTGCTTAGTTCATTGTTTACTATAGGAGGTCTGGGTGTCTCTACCCCACCTCATTGAAGTTATCTAGAGATTAGACAACAACTAGTTTTTTGTAAAAATGACAATCATAGGCTCTATTTTATTCAACCACATAGTTTTAAGAGACAAATTTCACAAACGTATAAACAAGATGATGCATTGCTACTGGTTTGGTTTCCAAAGTGGCAGACTATCGACAAATGTTTTGTACAAAACTTCTATGGAAATATAAATATACATGATAGCTTACCAAAAGAAACATTTTGTGGGATGATTTAAGAGTTTTATCATTTATGGAAATTAAATTGCAACAAAAAAATCAGAATTGGTGAAACCCTAAATCTAGGGATTAACCCTAAAAGGTGGATTCTAACCCTACCCTAGCTCATATTTCACTTGTGGATTTTTTATAAAGGATATTTAACACTTTCTGATGGTGAAATTTATCTCCCAAGTGCTTCATAGCTGTTATTTTACATTTCATATATTTTTGGTGGAACCTTGGGGTGATTCACCACCTCTCTTTGCAAGTTTGATATAATTACATTGTTATTATTCATTTGTACTTTAAATCATTCATTGCTGAAATATTTTTACAAAGTTTATTCATTTCCCTAACCAAAGTACCCAAGGTTTATCATTACAAGTGCTTTTAGGTACTCTTGGGGTACTTTTCCTCACCCAAAATCTACATTTTTTGCGTTATTTATCATATATCAGATTCTGGAATTTCTAGAGAATAGAAATCTTGTCCTATTTACATAATGTAATCAAGAGATAACTCAGGTATATCATTTTTTCTTGGTTTATGTGATCAAATCTTACTCCTGTGCGGTAAAAGGTGGTTGTTTCTTCATCCAAAGAGTGACATCAAAGTGCTGATTTATATTTCTATTGCAGCATATATATTTTATATCTCAACACTTAATTAATTAGTTCTTAACTCTCTTTATATTGTGGTATTTATTTCCCTAGTTCTTAGTTGAATATTCTCAAGGCATTTGGCTATTCCATTCACATTGGTCTATCTAACTATATATTGAGGTGTGTTTTGGAAGTGATTTGTATCGTAAGCTACCTCAAGGTACTATACATATTTGTTTCCGATGATTGTGATACCCCCAATGGATTCAAGGAGTTGGCCTAAAGTGAAGGGGAAACAATGCTAAGGTGACAGTGGTGTGTTTTTCATGTTGTGCTTATCCCCATTGGCACCTCTACAAAGGTTGCTATTTTGGATGGTAACATTTTTTGGTGTCGTCGCGGGAAAGTCTTTGTTGGTTCATTTCCTAGCTCTTGATGAAATTATTCAGTTAGGATGTTGGGTAACTTCTTGTATTTGTATCTTGATGAGAATATTTTGAATGCTAACCTTGACTGTCTCATCTGATAACTCCACTCAAAGAAAATACAAAAAAAGTTACATTACAAGAGGTAATTCCCATAAAGAGGAAGACTAATTTATGAGTTCTTTTGTTGAATATCTCCTTCTCACATGATGACTCCATGAAGGGACAAAGCCCTTGTTTCTTACAGATTTTGAAGACGTTGTTAGATATAGAGTTTTTTGTTTTCAGCCTTACATTGAAGAATTAGAAGCAAAAGAAGATGGATTTTACCCCATGGATAACACAATGGTATGCCATGGTTGATTTTTCAAAAACCCAAGGTTTTTCTCATGAGCATCCCTGTATAGTTCCAGAGGAAATTCCAATATTCCATGGATATGGTGACTCAGTCGCACACCATCTATTTTCCTTTATGAATTCAACAAAATAAGATTGATTTTTTGATTGTGTCTAAAGTTTTATATTGTCATTTTTAACATATTGAAATTCCTCCAAAGAAACATCTCTCTCTCTCTCTCTCTCTCTCTCTCTCTCTATATATATATTTATTTATTTATCACCCATCAATATATTATATTTGAAATTACAAAGTATGCTTATTATTATTTTCTATTGAAATTTCAACTTATCTATACCGTTGTTAGATTTTAACATTTTAAATAATTAGAAGGGAAATACTTTATTTAGCATATTATTTTTGAAAGGTGTACCTTGTTTACTCTTTTCAATTGAAGTACAACTACCTTTTTAACTTTTCATCATTGAAGGGCTAGGTGAATATATACCCTTCAACTTGAAATTAAGAGTAGCCCTTCAAATTTGATCACTATTGACATAGATTTGTAGCATTTTTTAAAAATGGACTTGGAATTTTTGAGAATTAATTAAAACTTTTCATCCTTGGTAAATTTTTCGAAACACTTGGAATATCAAGGGTTGTAATTTGAATTTGAAAAATAGTGTCAACAATGATTGTGTGCATGTGTCAATTGGGTGTAGCTCGGGTGGTTGGGAACAATTCTCCCAAGCGACATGTTTGAGCTCATAATGAGTATATTATTGTAGTGACTTCAAGCCTTGTTTTTGATCGACTTTGTGCCCTAAAAATTCTAGGGTTTACTCGAGGTACCATCCTTGAAATGAGGGGAAGTACTCGTGGGTTTTCCCTGGGCATTATAACTTGGAAAATTAAAAAAATGATTGTGTGAATGTGTCAGAGGGTAATTTTGAAAGAAAAATAACAAAATTTGTGACTCTAATACAAACACACTTACTCAATCTCAAATTACATGGCTACACAAGATATCTTGCATGCATTTGAAATCAATCAAAGGTGTGAGAGACTTACAAGTACTTCCAGTTTCTAAGATTCCAGAACTTGGGCATGACTACATTGCCCTATGCTTGCATTTTTTAAGCTCTTGAAATGCTTTCATTTTACTATCCAAATTTCATCTCTGTAAGACTTAGGTTCTCTATTGAATTTAACCCCTATTTCCATAATGGGGTAGCTATAGAATCCACAATTGGAGCATACTTGTAAACAAACTAATTATAACTATCAAAGGAATACAATATACATGTGTATTCATCATAAAAGAAGATTGGAAAACAACGTTCAATCATTTTCTTCAAGGTTTAACAATAAAAACCTAACATAGCCATATTACCCTGAATTATGGATTCAAGCAATTTCATTCCCAAAAGTTTCAACAACTCAACATGCAAGGTTAACTACCTAAGTATGTTTCCAAATAACTTGTCAAACATGGGTTTAGGGTTGTTATAATATATGCCATACTAGCATCGATCATGCACAATGTATCAACATCCATTTTCATTCATCTTTCTATGAAAATCGTTCACATGGGCTAAGGAAGAACCATTTAGGGTTTAGGCCATCATAGGGTTGCAAAACATGTCAAGGGAGTGCATTTTTATAGTGTAGGCATGCATTTGTCATTAATAAGGTGTGAATATTCCTCCTTACTATGTAAACATGCAATCCCACACACACAACGTACATTTTCAACTTGAGGCATGCATTTTTCCTTAACAGGGCATGCATTTTCCTCAATACCCCATTTTCATGTAATTTCATAAAGTCAATATACAATTACGAATACAAGGCATGCATTTTTCTTCCTAGGGCATGCATTTTCATCATGCCATGTTTTCATGCATTTTTCCCTTTTAGGGAATATATTTTTCATGATGGGGCATGCATAATATTAACTGGGACAAATTTTGAGAGACCTATCATGACCACAACTTGGATCATGGTTGTAGGTAGACGTGTTAGACAAACAAAGTGAAGAAGTTGAGTTAGATGTAGATGACAATGTTCTCGATGATCATATCAATGATGAAATTATTGAAAATGACACTGATGATGATGTTGCTATGTCCAATCCTTTCAATGTCTATTCTAAACCGGGTGATACAGATGTGGATTTGGACGAAGAAGAATATCGATGATATTGAACTGTTGAAATGTAGGTTGAGGTATGTGGCTATATATTCTCTATGATTTATTCTCTTTAAAATATTTCTTATATGGGTTAATTATGTGTTGTTAAGTTTTATGCCATTTTCTATGTATTATTGGTTGGTTAGAAGTTATTGACCTTGATTTCTCTTATAACCCACCAACCTAAAACCTCCTAACCCATATGGAGCATGTGCTAATTGATTTTAACTATCAATCAATATTGATAATCTACCACAAATTTTAAACCCTCCTCCCAGTAACCTTGGTAAATTTCTAACCATCCACTCCCATCCACCATAGGAACCACGTGCATTCTCCAAAACCACTACCTAGGCCCTAAATGGAATATTTGAGCTGCAAGTGTGATATGGTAGCCATTACAAGGTTTAACAGAGAAACTATTTTTGGAGGGATTTGGATGTTGTTTAGGTTCAGGGGTTAGGAGTTAGAGATTGAGGGGTTAGGGGATTTAGTTATTAGGGGGCTAGGGGGGTTAGGGGTTAAGGGTGTTATATATAACTATATAACACATACTATATATAAATATAAATATAAATGATATTACAAACAAATAAAAAATAAAAAATAAACAAAAAATAAACATAAATAAGAAAACAAAATTCAAACATAAATAACACTATGTCACCAAACCCCCAACCAAATAACCCACTCACAAACCCGTTGACACTGCATTGATTGACCCCACCTACCAGTAAGGAGAGTGCACAGAGGAGTAACCCACTGAAATTTTCATTGGATCGACCCCACCTACCAATACATAGAGTTCACAGAGGAGAAACCCACTGAAATTTGCATTGGATCAACCCCACCTGCCAGTAAGGAGAGTGCATAGAGGAGTAGACCTATACAAGGAAATACCGACCCCACCTGTGTGTCCAAGGAAGGATCAACCCCACAATGTCTTTGGTATGTAGCCTCGTTGCTAATGCAAATAGAGAATGTAGTTCCTGTAGTTGTTTGTTCAATATTAAATGGTTTACAATGGTTATGTTTGAGTTTCATTCACTTCAAGTTTTCCCTGTCATTCACTCCTTAGTTTAGGTTCGATACCCTGCATACTATATCTCTTTTCCATATTTTTTTACACACAATAAAGAACAAACAAGAGTTTAAAATCATTTTTTGGAATGAGTATCTTGTCAAAGAAGATGGGTTTCTATTATGTGTGTGACCTACCAGTGGTATACACTATTTCGTTTTCTCTGTATAAAGAAAAAATTAAGGCCTGTCTTGGTCCCTTGTTCCATGTTCCCTCGATAAAATTGATAAAGAAGAAATGGTTATTTAATTTCCTACAAATGGAACATAAGAAAGCCTTTCTTACAAGGATATTACTAGAAAATAAAGATATAAACTAAAGTTTCCATTATATTTATGAGATAAAACAAATTTGAAATTTTTTGATTGTAGACTATCTTGCAAAAGGTTTTGGTATACATCAAAAGGCAGAAGGGAATTATCTTAAAATTTTGAAAGAGGATTTCAGCTTCAAAATTTTGAGCGAGATGATCTACGGCTAGAATTTGGTAGTCCTTTAAATTGACGGTTGAGATTATTTCAGATTTGAAATGAAAATTCAACAAACAAGATCAAACCATTCATATAGATCCAAGACCGACGATCTCAGTTTATTTTGGTCGATGAAAGTGCATGCTAGATAACAAGGGGTTGGGGATCTAAATTCTAAACCATGCTATTAATGGGTGATAACGTGTCACAATCTTATTCATTTAGGTACCTAGGGGTGGTATTATGAAACCACTTTAGATTTCCCTCAAAATGCATGAATGGATGAAAAGTGGCATGGTGATGTAAGCACAGTACAATAAAGTGGAAGAATACGTCGACCTATAATGGTCTCTAGTTGTAGTTCCACGAAACAAAAACATGTCATGTTGATGTAATCTAAAGGATTTAAAAAATATAAAAAAAAATCCCTGAAGCAATAAGGTAAATGCACACAGTAAACATTGTTACGAGGACTTGAGACTTGAGTAAAAGCAGTCAAATTCTCCTTCGAGAAATAATTTTAGTTAATGTTCTCATTTCCTTATTTCAAATATGTTCTTATTGTTTAAAATAGGGATAAATGGAGAAAGGTAGTCAGTTTGGTCAATCAAGTTAGTCTGGTAAGCACTCAACCTCTGATGAAAAAGGCCTAATTGACCGTGATTGTGAAAATTTTGAGACTATTTTGTCACAGTTTGATCCTTATGAGTAAAAAAAGTTAGCCTGTGGTATATTTAGGGATTTTCATGATTATTTACTTATTTGGGAGTTGAACTTGGGTAAATTCATAATTCCCCTAACTTATTATTTTCCCGATTTTGTCTCATGGTGTGCAAAGAACTATCTTTCTGAGAAAAGGGCCATGGTATTTGAAAATGGGTCCATTATATTCTATATCAATGCTGAGTCTATTTAAAAAATGATATCTCTTCCTCAAATCCTTAAAGGTCAAACCCTACATGAAGAAATCTTGTCTATCAATTATAATGCTTTAAATTCAGGTGAAAATGTCACACTATTACAATCATATATGGATAGAGATTTTGTTTTCCCAACAATCCTCCATACAAATCCAAAATTTTCCTTGAAGTTTCCAGACAATCCATAACAATTACGTGTCTAATTTTATGGTATGATCATGATAGAACTATAGATGAAGCTATTTTAGGGTTTATGTCATCTATTTGTCCTCCATATGGGAATTGCCTTACCAAATTTCATTATGCTCAATTCCTTGTTGATATCTTTCACTACTAGTTGACACAGTTTCATGCAAGTAGATATTTGTGATATCAATCCTATCTTGTCTACCTGATTTTATATTTTCAAGCTTCTCATTTTCAGAATATTCAATAGAAAATAGAAGATGAACTTGGTAATCCCTGGTCAGTCATTGAATGGATATCATTGGGAACTTGGTAATCCCTGGTCAGTCATTGAATGGATATCATTGGTAAGAAAGCATATACAAAACAAAGGTTTTGTTGAGTTTGATAATCAATCAATGGCTTTTGCATGTATTATTTTACATGGGAATTCGCCACCAAGGATATTCACAGAAGCTACAAGGATTTTGTAGTTGAGTCCTAACACCGTTGGAGATTGGTTTTTGTTTTAAAATAATATGATCATAAAGATATATGGTTCATAGTTGAATCATTTTTTCTTACTAGTGTTTTTGACACCCATAATATTTGCCTTAGAATACAAAAGACAAATGATTGATTCGGATTATATAAATTTTGTTTCCAAGAAACATTAGTTCACATTCATGTTAAAAAATGAAGTTGGTCCTTTTATTGTAATCACAAGAGAAACTCAAGAAATAGTTGAAAAAATGTTTTTAGAATCAAATTTTCAGCTAAGAGAAGAATGTAATTATGATCCTTACCAGATAATCTCGAATAAAATGGCGCAATTTGGATATGCTCCTTATACTCATCAGTCAAAGCCAAAATTGGAGAAACTTGCAAATCAAGATTGTTGAGCATGTACAACACATATTACATGGAGTTGAACCATCATTATTACACAATCAAGTTCCAATTCTTCAAATGGATATTCCTGGCCATAATGGACAAACAACTCATGCATTAATAATCGAGACTCGACAACAACATGAGAAAGTTAATAAAATAAAATATCTAGAGTCATCACAAACTATTTCTGATATGGAGGAAGATGAACAACAAAGTAAAATACAAAAGACAAAGGATCAAGAACAAAGAAAAGATAAATTAATACAGATTCCAAAGAAAATTCCTACAACAAACGAGCTTGTATTTTCTGTAGAACATATCCCTTCAACTGTTATAGAAAGTTCAAATACCCAAGAAGGACAATAAAACATTGTTGATTTAGGAAAATAAAGTCAGAACACTCTATTTTCTTAGTTTATAGAAATAAAGAATCAAAATATTGAAATAAGGACATAGATTTATCCTCAAATTTGGAAGCAGGGATCTTCTCAAACAAAATTGTTATTGGACTTATATTTTAAAGAAAGATATTTGAATATGGCTATACTGGAACCAAAAGATCAAATAATAAACAAAGATTAGGATTATAAAGCCACCAAGTTCAAATTGAAATCAGATGGAATAAATATGGTGGATAAAATGGAGTTGCATAGACAAACAAATGAGATGGTATTTAGATACTTGTTACAAATCTCAACTAGTATGGGAAGAATTTAAGAAATGACTAGTAAGATTGAGAAGCAATGTACACAAGAGAAGGTAGCAACTAGAACAAAAAAAACAAGGATACATGAAATAGATAAATGGATAATAGACTTCGATGTAGATCCTCATGATGCAAAATATGTACAAGCTCTGATAAAAAATAAGAACACATAAATTTAAGTGTTAAAAAAGGAGCTTACTATGCCTAATATTGATCATGTTCAGACACCAAAACTTCAAGCAATGTAGAAGGAAACATATCAGTTACTATAGAAAATGGTTCAAATGAATAATCAACTTGGTTCATATCAAAAACGAATTGAAACATTGGAAAAGGAGAAAATAGATATTAAGTATTTAAAGCCTTCATCAATTCAATCATCCACATCAACAGATCCTTCAAAAGTATTGGAAAAGACATTATTTGATTTAAATATTAAGGAAATTGAGTTTGAGGATATGAAAAGAATGAGCATTGGTAAATATGATGAAATTGATATTTTCAAAGATTAATTGAAAGAAAAAGATGGAGTCATTGCTAAATATCAGAAAGTAAAAGAAAAGTTGTAGAAATATTTAGAGCAAGGTCAGGGTAAGCTAACTGGTACACCATATTTAATTGGAGCAAGATATATTCTTTGGAATCCTGTCATCTCAGAGATAGTTAAATCATGGAATTATTTCACATTGGTGGCTGATGAGTCTAGCTTGGATTCAGAAAATCAACAAATTATAAATAAAATCCTAGAAGAGCCGAGTGATCAACCATAGATGGTCAACAATGTTATAAAATTCCTTAACTTTAAGACTTGGAATCAATTAAAGGCTTTGGGTGTTAATGATCGTACTTCTCTAATCATAGATGCTACAAAGGTATTAATAAAGAAGAATTTGGTTCAACAAGCTTGAAATAAATGTAGTTCAATTTAGAGAAGTATTGAAACCTTCATGGAAATATACAAGGAATTAGTTGAAATAGGACATGTTATCCCCATTTTGTGGGATGACTAAGGAGATGTTGTCTTGAGGCCCTTAGGTTGCATATATGGAGTGTTGAGAGACCACATGACTAGCAATGCCCACTTTGACATACAAAAGCCCACTCTATCACCACATTTTGATCCATTGTCAGTGCATCCACCAAACCATCCAATTTCTGGAAGGAAGATGGGTCTTGATCCATGCGGTACAAGTAAGGTATTGTGGTAGGTAATCACCCTAATATTTGAGGCATTTAAACATGTTGTATTTAAAATGCTTTTGATTATAGAACACTTGCTTGGACATTATTCTTTTGACCTTGTTTCACCTTGGTGAGTGTCATAGATTTCTTAGTAAGTGGCCAACCTTTGGGGAAGGTTTTGACTAGGGGTCCCTTAAGGGGTTATCGTACCATTCCTGACCATACTTACCACTTTTCGCTCATTAAATTTTCATAATATTGTCTTCTTCTAGGCCCTTTGAATTTAGTGACCCAAGAAGGGCATGTACCTCACTTCATGGGAATAAAGGACTGAAGGACCAGAGGGATTGTTGTTGGATAGAAAATATAAAAGCCTAAATATAGACCTTCTAGATGCCTTTCCTAGGGATCCACTAGAAAGAAATGAAACACTTCTCTATAAGAAATGGGGGACCTATAGAAATAAATGATAGTGAATGCTTAAGGGGTTAGTTGGAGGATGCGAGGTCTCATCATGAGCCGAACTATCATGATCATGGGTATTTAACGGTATGACATTACCATCATCTGGTCACCAAGCCAGGGTAGTGGCTCTTAGTTACACAACTGAGAGAAAGAGGGTCTCATCAAGAGCCACCCTTCTCATTTCCACAAGGTATTTGTGAATGAAACTATCATTATATGGAAACCAAGCCAGGACAGTGGCCTTCAACTCATTCCTTAAAACATGAAAGAAATAAAGAATGGCGAGAAGATGGGCTTGGAAAAAGGGCATCACAAATGAAGGTACCACACACCCTCTAAAAAGGAACCCATAAATGAGATAATGCAAGCCCTTGTATGTCATGAAACTCATCAACCTATTAAGTCTAAATCCCTTCCACCTCATCATCCACTACATAAACTTGAAAGGCCATCCTTGGGAGCATCCCCTACTTGAGGATTTTGGTCTACCCAATAGGACCTTTATGACACCCCTCCCATAATGAAAATTGGTCAATTGTATAGGGTTTTTGAGCATTTTTTTAATTTGATGAGGTCGTTTTGATGCACATGTTTAGGTCCCTTGATTATTATATGTGGTTTACACTTGTCAGGATATCTTTGACTTGAGATCTTTGGAGGGAGAACCCTTTTTGTTTTGCAGGACCTTGCTTGGTGGCTAGTTTTGGGAGAACAAGCCTAGCTTGGGCTTCCATGGGGAAAGGATCCCCCAGGCTGGATGTTGTAGGCCCGCACATTGCATCACATAGAGATGCCTTTGGAGGCTTACTTGACATCATGGAGGATCTTATATAGCCCCTAGTACCCTAATGACTTGCCTAGGAGAGACAAAAGGTCATATTTTGAGGGTTGACGTCATGCTTGAGGGGGTTTGATGGTGACATAGTTATTTCACATTGAAACTTGGCATATTTTGGCCGGAGAAGGCATAGATTGACCCTAGCACTTGATGAGGAGGCTCAAGGAGCCCCAACGACTCACATTCTCTTCTGCAATGACTTGGTCAAAGTGCCAAAACGTCCCCTAAAGGGGTGACATCATATTATTGTTAGGGTTTCTAATGTGTTAAAATGAATTTTAAATGAATTATTTAGTTAAAGGGGTAAGATAAGGGTTGTTGACTGCTTCTCTTATGTTTCACCCTTTGAATGTGGACAAACCATGTGTTAGAATTTTTGTGTAAATAGAGATCATGTGAATCTCTTTTCATAACATAACTCTCCCATTGTGAGAAGTACTTGGATGAAATTTTCACTACTCTTGGTGGTTATGGTCTTTATCTCTTGTGAAAATTATTTTGTTTAATGTCTCTTGTTGAATGGATGGGGAGGAGTGATGCGCAACCCCTAAAGGCTTGCTCTCTTGACTCTTGGATGAATTTCGCATGGTAAAATAGGGTTTTGATATCTCATTTCTTGGATTAGGTAAGGAAAAATATGCATATGCTATTTCAATCTTGCTTATTTTGGTTATTGTTGGTGGAAACCCTAGGGAGGAGTATGTTATATATACCCTCCATCATTTCTTCATCTCATTGTTAAGGTTATAAGTCTTTCTTTTTTGCAAGGCTTGCTAGGAGGAATACGAGTGTGTATACCCTCTTATATTTACCCTAAGTTTGATTGGCATACCCTAGGAAGTAAAAGGGATTACACCCCTAGGGTATTTTTGATCTAACTCTTTATTCTAAGACTCCATTTACCCAATTTTAAAGGCACCAATCTGAATAATTTTTCATTGGAGAAATAAATAGTTGCATTGGGAAACATGATTCTTAGTCATTTAAACTTTCTACAATCTGGGTTTTGTTCCTTGTGCCTAGAGAACCTCTTATCCACTAGGGTGTCCCCTCTAAAGGGGTATTGTTTTATTCTGTTATAAAATTTAATCTTCAGCCATTAGGGATGCAGAAAACCTAACACTCTTTCACTTATAACTTGTTTTTTATCCATTATAATTAGCTAAGAGTTTGTCACCTTTATCTACCTAGTCTAGAGCAACCTTTGGGTGGATTGTTTGTGAGTTTTGATGGTTAAATTTAATGTTGTAACAACAATTTTTCTACAGACATAAGGCTGAAAAACATTTCTGCAAACACATTTTGTTACAACCTTCTTTCATTGCTAGAGTCTAATGCTATCTTACTTGAACTAATCTAGTTGTTACTAGTTTATCTCTTGCTCTTTCAACTAGACTCTTAGCAACTTGTTTGCATAATTATTTATCATTTTCATTGCTGATATATACTATTACTAACTGTTGCAATTAGGGACAACAAGATTAACTTGCTTTTCCATCATATACTTGGGCTTGTATTGTTGTTTTTCTTGTGTCTCGGGCAGGTACAATCACCATTTGCAAGGTATGCTACTTCTTGGAAACCCTTGGCTACCATCAAGACCTTACTCAAGCCCTTCTCCACACATAGAAAATTGACCTATAGGGGAATTCATTCATACATCACACTTTCCATCGCATTCCTCCCCTAGGATCACTGATATTACCCCCTTGAGGTAACCACTTCACCTCTAAAGAGACGAGAACACATATCTAAGGTGACAGTGGGTAGGTGCTCTCTTAGTTTTCACCATTCGGTGGTTGGGTCAGGATTTTCCCAACCTACAACTTGTGTGATAACATGAAACTCTTCATGTTGGGATAAAAATGGAATTTTTGTTCAACAAGAAGCATATAAAGATATGCTAATAAAAGCAAGGGATGATATAACTAAATTTCAAGATATGGATGGAGTTTTGAAAGGTCAAACTAATTTAAATAAGTTAATAGATGATTTTTATTTATTATGGAATATATGATTTTCATTTATTATGGAAAACAAAACTTTATTTCCTAATATTCCATCATATGATAGATATACTGAACCTGATATAGCTTCCAGAAAAATGGTTAGTTACAACTATCCTACATGTAATCATTGGAAGAATATAACTCAATATTCCAAGATGGATTGAACATAACTAATTGTTAGACAATCAATATGAAGTAGTGCAAGGCAAAAATAAGAATGTACATCTGGCAACAATTATTGTCATGACTCATAAATTTTTGAGGAATATAGGAAACACAAATTATTTTTGGAAATTTCTGCTTTAAGAATTTCAAGAAAAGATAATACAATTAGAAAAAGAGACGGAATAAAAGAAAAAAAGGAGTCTGAGAACAAAGGATTGACAATTTTTGGAGGAGTGTGATTGTCCCTCAAAGAAATATTAAGGCTAAAGCTTCTTAGGATTTGTAAAGAACAAGGATGAATTGTATTTATCAGTCTTTGAGATTAATTTTTTCAATATGTATTAGTTTGTAAACTATTTATGTTATTGTGTCTTCTTATGTATCCACATAAATTTTTTCAATCTATGTATATGATATCTGAGTTATATATTAGCCTCTTTCTTCAATTTTAGAGCGGAACGAAGAGCATACAAAGATGAGACTCATTAGAGGAAATTTAGTCCAAAAATGGGCCTCCTAGGGAAATTATAAAATAATAAGTCATGTATGCCACATCAAAACTGTGTATGTCGCATCACATTGCCATGTAAGTTGGGCTAATTTAAAAATATGAAATGAGAGTTTAAAATAATAATGAAAAGTTTAAATTCTTATCCACATAGGATATGTTAGTCTCTAATTTTGTCTTGGTTTAGTGAGAAACCCTTATCCTAAGTCTTCCTTACCCACACTTCATTTTCTGTTTCTCGTTGATTTCAATTTTTGTTTTTTATGGTTTGCATTATAGTTTTGGGATAGTTTATTTAAGTTTGATTTTGAAAGACACGGTTTAAAAATGAGGTGCCTCCTTGTATGCTTGTTTGAATTTCAAATGTTCAAATTTTGCTAAGTCATTAATAACGCTACGGGAATAAGCCTATTCCCGTAGCGCCAAATAATCATGCCTTGATACGCGTCTGCCATCCCGATTTCATTATGATGACACGAATCATGGGTTGAGAGTTCACATGCGTCCACGAAAGCTTGGAAATCATTTGCAAAATTCAACCGTTTCATAATCTGATTGCTGTGTACTCGCGTAGGACTCAATTCAAATCACCCTTTTTCTTGATGATCGTTATATTATACCTGTTTGATTTCGCTGAATTCAAGCTTGCAGTGAGGAATGCAAGTATCCACTCAAAAGAACGGTATACACTAACAATTGCAGGTGGTAAATTTGGAACCTGAGGGCGCAGTTGCAGAATTGGGTTTGATGGCGCCAAAGAGGAGCGGATAGGTTGTCAGAATAGAACCAGAGGGTGCCGAAATTCTTGAAGCCTATCCTTAGATGGCTCAAAGGTTCAGAGACGCCAAGTGGTTTGAATTTCTCACCACATTTCAGGGTTATGATGAGCAGGTCTCCATGGAGTTCGCTCTGAATTTCGATGGTCATGAGGTCGAAATCGGTAAAATGCTAATGATGGTAACATAACAGACTATCGCAAAGGCTTGCAGGCTGGTAGTTGGAGGAGAAAGATGGTGGAAGAAAGAGCATGTGGTTACTGAATTTGTAAACCAATTCCTGCTTCCAGACAAGCAAAATATGGATTGGAGAAGGGGAATACCTTGTAGCTGGATTTGACTCAAATGGCACATGGCTTTGATCGTGATTCACAGGTATATCACCTTTGAAGGTAGATTCTCACTAGTCTATATCTACCACGTCAGGATACTAATGCATTTAAATGGTGATTACCCGTTAAACCTCCCTTATTTTATGCTCAAAAGTTTGACAAAGATGTCAAAAAGAGTGCAGTCACTCTCCACTAATGCTAAAAGAAGCCTTTTCCATCAAGTCTTGATTAAAACCTTATTCATGTCTGATTTTAACGAATTACAGAAGCCCTGGAGCTGGCTCACGAGATCTTTAAACCCTATCACTCAGTCCAATAAGTAGAAGAAATGCAAAGGGAGAAAGACTGTTACACAGAGCCGAGACACCTTCGATGAAACCCCTGTGAAAGAGGAAATTTATGATATCAAGGTGATCAAGAGGAGCATAAGTAAAAGACCTAGGTGGGAGCCAAAAATTGATACGTTTTCTGAGGAAAATGTTAAAGGGGAAAATGATTCAGATAACGATCTTGATACTCAAACTACAGTCAAGCTTGAAATGCCATTAACCAGTAAAAGGGGTGCTGCAACCAAAGGGAAAAGGGTTAAAGGTGTGTCTGTATCACAAAAACCTAGAATAAATTCTACTAGGGTCACCAACAAGTATAGACTGAAGTGAAAGGCAATGTTCAATCTGTCAATCAAAGAAGAAAAATTCATAATCATTTAAGATGACTCTGAGAATGTTGAAGCAAGTACCAGGAAAAGGGAAAAAAGAACTCCACTGCCCAAGAAATCTGTCAGTAAAGGAAAAGGAATAATTTCACCACCTACAGGTCCTGTAACGAGAGCTTTAGCTAGATTAGCAAAAGCTAAAGAGATGGCTAAAAGTATCAGTGAAACTCTTGAAGATAAACAAGATTACTTTGAAGACTCAGATCACATACCAGATGTGCCTGAAGCTATAGATTCAACAAGTTCCGAGGAAGAACATAGCTCAGAATTAGTCTCAAAGTACCAAGTTAAAGCTAAGGAACCCAGAGTTGCCTTAAACCTGAATGAACCTGCACCTTTTGAAGAATGCTCAGGATTTAGAGTTAAAATTAGAACTGATAAATAAAAGATCAAGGAGTTTCAGAAAACAATAAGACAATTAAAGAAGGAGAAGGCGCAAATAGAACAATGGAATGCTCGCCAGTAAGAAAGGATTCAAAGTTTTAAAAAGAAGAAGAAAGAGCAAAGGGAATTTCTCAAAGAAATTAGGGAGATTAATTTCACACTGTATTGGCACAATGTTGTGCTTACCACAAATCTCAAACAGAGAAATGCTAAAGCCACTGCTGTGATTATATCCTAAAGGTAACATGGAAATTTGCTACAATTATGATTTAAACGTTTTCCAGGAAATATGGCAAGGCCTACTCGTTTTTGGTTAGTAAAATGTTAAGACCTCGATCTGTTTTACAAAATCAAACTAAATTCCTATTTTGTAGAGTCAAATGTAATGCTGGCAATATTTGCAATATCAAGTTGTTGAGYTGTGATCTATTTTGGGATTGTAGAAGCTCTTTTTGAGTGAACTACTTTAGTAGATAGTTACTATTTGARATCTAGTCATTAAAKCTATACTAGATGATAGGATCTGGAAGTTTTATAGATAGTTTAAATAGACAAAAGAAAGACCATGTTTAGGTCGAAAATTTGGAGATCCAAGGGACCTTTTTGTGAAGCTCATTGTAAAAGGCATTTATGTTCAATTTGACACTTAATAGCAAAGGCATATGGATAGCTAGACCCTCTTTTTCTACTCTATTATTTCTTTATTCATGCTTGAATTCATTATTCAGATTGCAATGCTTTTTGATTCTTGACTGTTAATTTATACAGTGAAATTTTTGCTGTAAAGATAATTTTTCAAGTTTTGATATCAAGCTGAATATCTTGTTTCTTTATGACATTTTGAGACGAGAACTCATGTGAAGTTGACAAATTGAAAACTTCATCTTCCTTTTCCTATATTAGTTTAATCCATCTATTTGTCTACCTATTATTCAACCAATGGGATATGATATATTCTGATCTTGATTTTCATGTCATGCTGTAATCTTGAGCCAGTTTTCAACCACCCTACAACAAACCAAATCATAAAACCTTAAAAATACTTTGCAATAAACGAATGATTCCCTAGCTTGCCCTCTCACAGTCAAGTGCAACTTTAGGGAATAATAGGATGTATGATAATAAATGTCATATCATAAATAACTACTAATGAAAATAGAATATAATATACAATAATAATATATTCTTAATATACCAATTCACATCAATCAACTTATCAACCCATTTCTTCCTGTAGAGTAGTAATAAGTTTAATCCGAGTGCATGCTTGTGATATAAAACCCTAGTTATAGTCGAGATGTTGGGAAACGATGGGAGGGGGCCTCCTCCACCCCCTAATGATGAATCTCTTTCCTTCCATGCAATTATCACGACCTCTGTCAAGGATTTGAAAGTCCAACCTTCTAAACTTGTGAAAAAGTTGGGAGAAATGCCCAAGGTTGTTCTCCATCTTTCTACTACGTGGAGGAAAGCTTTGGCCCTAGATGATCGGGTTTTAATTGGTCAATTCATAGGCATTTGGCCATCCCCAAAGATAGTTGTGGCTAGAAAATAATTGGAAACCCCTTATCAAAGGTTCCTTTAATAATTTCTTTTGTGGAAGAGGTTTCTTCGCTTTCCTCTTTGAGTTTAAGGAAGACAAGGATTTAATATTCCGAAGCGGGCTGTATTTTCCACGCACGAGAGGTATGTCCCTGAATAAATGGACCCCAAATTTCAGTCTTGAAAATTATGTTCCCTCTGACATCCCTATATGGGTGAGGTTTTTTCATCTCCCATTGCATTGTTGGAGTGATGATTCTCTCCAAAGTATTGGAAATTCTATTGGCAGGTATATAGACCAGGTTGAACCAAAGGAGAACCTTTTTTCTTGTGAAATAACATGTGTTGAGGTCGACCTAAAGAAAGGAATTACCGAAGAAACTATCATCACCTTGGATAACTAGGAGCATGTGTAACAACTCGATTATGAACATTTACCTTTCAAGTGAAATTTTTTCCATGAATGCAAGCATTTTTCCAGGAATTGCAATAAAGGAAGAATTGGAACCAACAAGTAATGGAAGAGAGGAAGAATCGAAAGGGATATCCAAAAATATTGGTTTTCGTGGAAATAGAGCTCAATCTGCAGGTCCTTAAAATGTTGCATGCCCTTCTAATGTTTGTTCAAAATAATCTATCAAATCTGTTGAAAACCCTCCAAAAAAGGTAGTCTCTCCACCATCCAATAGGTTTGAATTTTTGTCTCGGTTGGAGGAATAAACAAAGGAAACAACCCAAGTAACTTTCGTGGTAGGATTATCAAGTTGAGAGAAAATTTCAGTCCAAATAATCTTCTAACATCCTCCTAGTTCGGGGGAAACTCCCTTCAAGCCAATAGAAGAAACTGTTGTCCTTACATAAATTCCGATGCAAATAATTTTTAACCCACTTGATCCAAGGATGGAAGATTTGGATACCTTTAAAGATGTCAAAATAGCTTTCTCAGATGCCAAATATATGATCCAGGAGGATATTGGTGGCTACCCGCCCATTCCACTTGGACTCACACCATTGTTTCTTTCAGTTTTTCAGTTTCCTTAATTTTAGCACAATTTACTATTTTTAGCATATTTTCGGGTCCTCAACTTCTGGAGCCATTTTGAGGCACTAAATGATATTTTTGGCATCAAATGCTCCAAAAAATATAATTCCATTTTAGACTCGATATTTGATGTCAATAGTGTATTCCTCAGATATATATTTCTAATGATGTATTGTGTGCATCAAACAGAGATAGTATGCCAAAGTTACGACCCTGGGAAATTGATGTACCAATTTACCCCGACGGGGCCCATATTCTGGAATTTCATCTCTTAGGGTTAGGTTTTTGGATGTTTAGGGTTTTCCATTGTTTCTCAATAATATATAGGTCTTTGAGCCGAATTGTAACACAGAGTTCATAGGCCAGTAGCTGCCACATCTCTTCTGAGAGATAAGCTACCAGCGCCCTAGCTATTTTATTTCCATTATGTCTGTAAGCATATTTCAGTCATTTGTTAATGAAATGAATTTTTATTCCCGCTGCATCTCTACGTTTATGTGTATTTCTATATTTCATTGTGTTCCTGCATAAATCTAGATTAGTGGTATCAGATCAATCTTCTCTTTCTCGATCCTTCTTTGCATGTCCGCAATGAGGTTGGGGTATAAGGAGTTAGGGATCGATCTGGTTGAACCGTTGCAAGATCAGCCTTATAAACCCCGACGGCCGCTCATGGGGGAAGAAAAAAAAGATGAGGGAGTAGGAGATCCTATCAAATTATTGCTCGAGGAGGCCCTCAAGAAATAAAGGAACACGATGATGGAAAACTTTGTCCAGATCCTTCAACGACTGCCCATTGGCAGTGCATCTACATCCAACAACCACTTTGGAGGCTCCACTCCTTTTAAGGTACAAGTAAACTTTAACATTCCCATATTTGAAGGACAAATAGATGTAGATGTTGTAGATAGATGTTTGAATCTGTTAGAAGGATATTTCTCAGTTCATGACTTTTTTGACTGAGAAAGGATTATTTTTGCACTCCTTGAAGCCGCCCCCCTCGTCAAGGACTGGTGGGAAACCTACTCGGAGCAACAGAGTGAGGGGGAACCCTCTATGTTCTCGATCTTATCCACTTGGAATTATTTCTAAGATTCCATCAAGGAACAATATTATCCTATGGGGAGCTATGAGGACAAATACATACAATGGACTAGGCTGCAACAACAAAGGGACCAATATGTGCATGAGATGACGAATCTGTTTCATACCCTATGCACACAGTTAGGTATCAAAGATTCGAAAAAACATTTGGTGTTAAAGTAATACAATTTTCTACATAGATACATTCAGGAGGAAATGGAGTTCCTCGACATCTCTTCGCTTGGTGCGACATACTGGTATGCTTCCAGGATTGAGCAGAAGTTCAAACAGAAGAAGCGAGACTTTGGGTCTGCGAATCAGAAGCAAGGGAACGGTACCCCCAAGCCCCTGAACAAAGGACCAATCCAAGGCGGGGTGGCCCAGGACAAACCGCCAAAGCCGCAAGTAAAGAAAAACACTATGAAGCCAAAAAAGGACACGGGGAAGTGGTGTGAGTTCCATAAGAGCCCCACTCACAACACAAGTGAGTTTTGGAACAAGCAGTCACTGGTAGCCGAGTTTAAGGCTTCTGAATCAGATGCAGGCTCCGACTCTCAATCAGAACCCAACATAAGGAATGATAGAGGAAGCCGATTATCGATGTGGATCCCAATGCCACCGTTGACACCAAGAAGATCCAGAAGAAGGAGACAAAATATACAGAGGAGGCGGAGTGCCTCTTCCATTTTGAGACGTGGGTAAAGGGTTCCCCATTGCAGTTCATTGTCGACAGTGGGAGCTAGAAGAACCTCATCTCAGTAGAGGTCGTGAAACGAATGGGCTTGCTAACCACAACACACCCACAACCATACACCATCGGGTGGCTGCACCAAGGACGAGACCTCTGCGTCAACCAACAATGTCGCCTTCGCTATAACATCAAGCCCTTCATGGATGAGGTATTATGTGACATTTCTCCTCTTGATGTTTCCAATGTATTATTAGGAAAACCATAGTTTTGGAAGTGACATGTTGTGTATGATTCCATGCCTTGTGTTGTTATTATTACTTTGGGAAATAAGTTGTATAGGATACCTAAAATAGCACCGCCTACATCCATATCTTTGGTTACTGCAAAACAATGTAGTAAGCTCATTGCCAAAACTAGGAAATTTGTTTTCCTGATGATCTGCCCTCAGGGAAAGAAGAAGACCGTGGCCACGAACTCTAGACAGGGACCCTATGCACGATAACAACATATGGATAAGGTCGTGGAGGATTACGAGGACATCTTCACCTCCCCCACAGGGGTGCCTCTACATTGCGAGGTCAGGCACCCCATCGATCTGACCCCAGGTGCACCACTGCCCAATGGACCAATCTATCGGTGCTCTGTTATGGAGAATGATGAAATCAAGAGGTAGATTCAGGTGCTTTTTCATAAAGGTCACATCTGGCCAAGTTCATTTCCCTGTGGGAGCCTGATCGTGCTGGTGCAGAAGAAGGATGGGACTTGGAGACTCTGCATTGACTATAGGGCGCTGAACAAGATCACTGTCTGGAATAGGTACCCGATCCCACATATTGATGACCTTCTGAACCAACTAAAGGGGGCAAAATAATTCAGCAAGATCAAATTGAAGTTTGAGTATCACCATGTACCAATCAAACCCTATGATGTGTGGAAGACTACCTTCAAATCCAAGGAGGGCCTTTTCGATTGGATGGTCATGCCTTTCGGGTTGACGAATGCCCCTGCAAATTTCATGAGGCTAATGGATGTCATCTTGCGACCATTCACTGACTCATTTGTAGTGGTTTACTTGGATGACATTCTGATCTTCATCCAGACTTGGGAATAACACCTCCACCACATTCGACAGGTCCTCCAAACACTGTGACAACACAAGTTGTGTGCAAATTTGGAGAAGTGCACTTTTGGCATGACCCAGGTTCAGTATCTGGGATACATTATTGATGAGTGAGGGGTTCATGTGGATCTATCCAATATCCAAGTCATTCGATATTGGGCAACCCCAACCACCTTAACAGAGCTTCGCAACTTTTTGGGTCTTTCCAATTTCTACCACAGGTTCGTGTTGGGATTCTCTCATATCACTTGGCCCTTGAGTCAAGTCAGCAAGGGAGGAGGGAAATCAAAATTATTTTGGTGTGAATCTCAACATAAGGCATTCGAATATTTGAAGTATCGCCTCTGCTCTGCACCAGTGCTCACATTACCATACTTGCAACAACCATTTGAGATAGAGACAGATGCCTCCGACTATGCTATTGGGGCAATCCATACTCAACAGGGGCATCCAATGGCATATCATAGTGAGACACTTTCCGACACAGTCTTGAAGTATCCCACTTATGACAAAGATATTTATTCCATTGTACAGGCTTTCTGACAATGGAAGTATTACATTTTGGGAAAGGAAACAATCATCCGCACAGACCACCAACCCTTGCAGTTCATATAGACACAAGGGAAGTTGCAGAATGATCTCCATTAGAAGTGGTCCACATACCTGCAACAGTTTCAATTGAACATTAAGTAAAATAAAGGAAGCACCAATAATGTTGCAGACTGCCTCATCCGACCACCTATCATGGCGCTAACCACGGTGCTCAACTCTTGTGGGCACGAGACTTTCGATTGGCCGCTTCTCTACAAAAGTGATCCAGAATTTCGACACACATACAATATGCTCTTGGAGGGTAATAAAGTTCCTAATTTTCACCTTTATGATGCCCTGCTATGTCACCTGGGACACCTTTGTGTTCCTTCAAGCGAGCGTGCCAAGATGATTTGGTAGGCGCATTACAGTTAGGCCGCTGGGCATTTTGGGGTTGAGAAAACTGTGGTAGTACTGCAAAAGTATTTCTATTGGCCAAACCTTCGACAAGATTTTGGGAAGTACATCAAGTTCTGCATTGCTTATGCCATTGACAAACCAACCACCAAGAAGCAAGGCCTCTATCCTCCACTTCCTACCCCTAGTCAACCTTGGGAATGCATGTCTATGGATTACATGTCGGGCCTTCCTTCTACTAAGCATGGAAATGACCGTTTTTTTGTGGTCGTCAACAGATTCTCGAAGATGAACATTATGATGGCCTGCAAGAAGAATTTCACAGTAGAAGCCACTGCTAAACTCTTCTTTGAACGAGTGTGGGTGCACTTTTAGATCCCTCAGTACATTTTGGTCCAACCTCTGGTCGATGCTGGACACCAAGATCACCAAGTCCACAACTTTCCATCCACAAACTGATGGCCAGACAAAGGTCGTCAATCGGATGATCGTACACATTCTGCGCATGTACAACTCAAAGAATCCACACACATGGGATGACATCCTCCCCTACGTACAACACAACTACAACCGGGCTCTCCATAGCTCAACCAACCATAGCCCCTTTCAGGTGGGCTTGGGATTCCAGCCACTATGTCCCATTGACGTAGCCATGCCATTTGCGGCTACTCAGGAAGATTCAACCCATGTCTAGTCCGAGTCTGATAAGGAAAACAACTTCATTGAGTGCATTCATCACATCTGCCAACAAATTCATGACATATTGAACCGAGCCAATGCTAAGTACAAGCATTGACATGATCAATATCGGGTGCCACACAATTTCCAGGTGGGCGACAAAGTGTGGCTACATTTACAAAAGGAGTGCCTTGTTGGACCCTACCTCTAGATTCACCCACTCTGATATGGGCCATACACCATCACTAAGGCTATAGGGGACAATGCCTTTGAGCTCAGTATTCCACAATTCCTTGGTCTGCACCCAGTGTTCAATGTGGACTGCCTTCAGACCTACTTTCCACCTCTATTGGACACATTCGACATGGAAGAACAACTCACACCAACATAGTTAAACCCAGATTGCATGGAACAAGCCACAACTAATCAGATTATGGACACACAGATCAAGAACACCCACCAACAGAGGATCCATATATATCGAGTTGTCAAAGCACTTCAATTCCTTCACTAGGGCAAGTGGCTCACCAAGGACCAAGTTCAATAGAAGTTTCCTCATTTCATGGAGGAACTCAACACAATGGGGACCATTGCTTCCTAAGGGGGGAGGAATGATCCAGGTGGATATTGGTGGCCACCTTCATATTCCACTTGGACCCACACCATTGTTTCTTTTAGTTTTTCAGTTTCCTTAATTGTAGCATAATTTGTTATTTTTAGCAGTTTTTCGGGTCTAGAACTTCCGGAGCCGTTTTGAGGCCCTAAACAACGTTTTTTCTAGTGAATATGAGTTTGTTCCAGACTTGATATTCGTTGTCAGCAATGTATTCCTTGGATATATCTTTCTAACGATGTATCGTGTGTGTCAAACAAAGATAGTATGCCAAAGTTACGACCCCGAGAAATTGATGTACCAATTTACCTCGACGGGGCCCATATTCTGGCATTTCATCTCCTAGGGTTAGGTTTTTGGATATTTAGGGTTTTCCATTATTTATCAATAATACATAGGCCTTCGAGCCTCATTGTAACACAAAGTTCAGAGGCTAGTAGCCACCACATCTCTTCTCAGAGATAAGATACCAATGCCCTAACTATTTTATTTCCATTCTGTCTATAAGCATATTTCAATCATTTGTTGTTAATGAAATGAAGTTTTATTTCCACTGCATCTCTGTGTTTATGGGTATTTTTGTAATTCATTGTGTTCTTGCATAAATCTGGATTAGTGGTATCAGAGCAGTCTTCTCTTTCTCGATCCTTCTTTGCATGTCCCCAACTAGGTCGAGGTATACAGAGTTAGGGCTTGATCTGGTTGAACCGTTGCAAGATCAGCCTTGTAAACTTCGATGGCCGCCCATGGGGGAAGAAAAGAAACATGAGGGAGTAGGAGATCCTATCAAATTATTTCTCGAGGAGGCCCTCGAGAAACAAAGGAATGCGATGATGGACAACTTTGCTCAGATCCTTCAACGACTTCCCACTGGCAGTGCATCTACATCCAACAGCCACTCTGGAGGCACCACTCATTTTAAGGTACAAGTAAACTTTGACATTCCCATATTTGAGGGAAAAATAGATGTAGATGTCGTAGATAGATGGTTGAATCTGTTAGAAGGATATTTCTCGGTTCATGACTCTTCTGATCGAGAAAGGATTATTTTTTCACTCCTTAAATTCTCTCCCCATGTCAAGGACTGATGGGAAACCTACTGGGAGCAACAGAGTGAGGGGGAACCCTCGCTATTCTTAGTCGCACCCACCTGAAATTATTTGTGAGATGCCATCAAGGAACAATATTATTCTGTGGGAAGCTATGAGGACAAATACATACAATGGACTACACTATGGCTGCAAAAGAACCAATATGTGCATGAGCTGATGAATCTATTTCATACCCTATGCACAAAGTTGGGTATCAAATATTCAGAGAAACATTTGGTGTTAAAGTACTGCAGTTATCTACATAGATACATTTAGGAGGAAGTGGAGTTTCTTGACATCTCTTCACCTTGTGCAACATACCGGCATGCTTCTAAGATTGAGCAGAAGTTCAAATAGAAGAAGCGAGACTTTGGGTTTGTGAATCAGAAGCAAGGGAAAGGTACCCCCAAGCCACCAAACAAAGGATAAAGCCAAGGCGGGGCACCCTAGGACAACCCGCCAAAGCCCCAAGCAAAGAACAACACCACGAAACCAAATAAGGACATGAGGAAGTGGTGTGATCTCCATAAGAATTCCACTCACAACACAAGTGAGTGTCGGGCCAAGCAGTCACTGGTAGCTGAGTTGAAGGATTCTGAATCGGATGCAAGCTCCAACTCTGAATTAGAACCTGACAAGGGGAATGACAGGGGGAAGAGGATTATCGATGTAGATCCCAACGCCACCGTTTCCACCACGAATATCCAGAAGAAGGAACCAGAAGATCCGGAGGAGGCAGAGCGCCTCTTCCATTCCCAAATGCGGGTAAAGGGTTCCCCGTTGTAGTTCATTGTCGACAGTGGGAGCTAGAGGAACCTCATCTCAGTAGAGGTTGTGAAACAGCTGGGATTTCTGACAACAACACACCCACAACCATACACCATAGGGTGGATGCACCAAGGACGAGACCTCCACGTCAGCCAACAATGTCGCCTTCCCTACAACATCAAGCCCTTCACGGATGAGGTATTATGTGACATTGCTCCTCTTGATGTTTTCGATGTATTATTAGGCTAACCATACCTGTGGAAGTGACATGTTGTGTCTAAGTCTAGGCCTCATGCTGTTATTATTACTTTGGGAAATAATTTGTACAGGATATCGGAAATAACACCTCCTACATCCATCTCTTTGGTTATTGCAAAACATTGCAGTAAGCTCATTGCCAAAACTAGGAAATTTGTTTTCCTTATGATCCGCCCTCAGGGAAAGAAGAAGACTGTGGCCATGACCTCCAGACAGGGCCCCTTTGCACAACATCAACATATTGATAAGGTTGTTGAGGAGTACGAGGACATATTCACCTCCCCCACAGGGGTGCCTCTACACTACTAGGATAGGCACCCCATCGTTCTGACCCTAGGTGCACCGCTACCCAATGGACTAATATATCGGTGCTATGTTCTGGAGAATGAAAAAATCAAGAGGCAAATTCAGGAGCTGTTGTAGAAAGGTCACATCCGACTGAGTTCATCACCCTGTGGGAGCCCGATCGTGCTGGTGCAGAAGAAGGATGGGACTTGGAGACTTTGTATTGAATATCGGGCACTGAAAAATATCACAGTCCAGAATAGGTACCCGATCCCATAGATTGATGACCTTTTGGACCAACTCAAGGGGGTGAAATATTTCAGCAAGATTGACTTGAAGTCTGGGTATCACCAGGTACCAATCGAACCCTCTGATGTGTGGAAGACTGCCTTCAAATCCAAGAGGGCCTTTTGGAATGGCTGGTCATGCGTTTCGGGTTGATGAATGCCCCTGTAACCTTAATGAGGCTAATGGAAGACATCTTGCGACCATTCACAAACTCATTTGTAGTGGTTTACTTGGATGAAATTATGATCTTCAACAAGACTTGGGAAGATCACCTCCACCACATCTGACAGGTCCTCCAAACACTACGACAACACAAGTTGTGTGCCAATTTGGAGAAGTGCACTTTTAGCATGACCCATGTTCAGTATCTGGGATACATTATTGATAAGTAGGGGGTTCATGTGGATCCATACAAGATCCAAGTCATTCGAGATTGTCCAGCCCGAACCACCCTAACAAAGCTCTGCACCTTTTGGGTCTTGCTAATTTCTACTGCAGGTTCGTGTTGGGATTCTCTTATATCACTTGGACCTTGAGTCAAGTCACCAAGGGAGGAGCGAAAGAAAAATTATTTTGGTCTGAATTTGAATAGAAGGTGTTCGAAGAGTTGAAGCATCGCCTCTGCTCTGCACCAATGCTCACATTATTAGACTTTCAAAAACCATTTGAGATAGAGAAAGATGGCTCTGACTATGATATTGGGGCAATGCTTACTCAACAGGGGCATTCAATGGCATATCATAGTGAGACACTTTCCGACACAGTTCGGATGTATCCCACTTATGACAAAGAGATTTATTCCATTTCATAGTCTTGTTGACAATGTAAGCATTAAATTTTGGGAAATGAAACAGTTATCCTCACAGACCACCAACCCTTGCAGTTCATACAGACACAAGGGAAGTTGGCATAATGATCTCCATCAGAAGTGGTGCACATACCTGCAACAGTTTCATTTGAAAATTAAGTACAAGAAAGGAAGCACCAATAATGTTGCATACTGCCTCATCCAACCACCTATCATGGCTCCAACCATGGTGCTAAACTCTTGTGGGAATGAGACTTCTGATTGGCCGCTTCTCTACAAAAGTGATCTAGAATTCAGACACACATACAATATGCTCTTGGAGGGTAAGCAAGTTCCTAATTTTCACCTCCAGGATGCCCTTCTATGTCACCTGGGACACCTTTGTGTTCCTTCAAGCGAGCATGCCAAGATGATTTGGGAGGCGCACTACATTCGGGTCACTGGGCATTTCGAGGTTGAGAAAACTGTGGCAGTACTGCAAAAGTATTTCTATTGGCTGAACCTTCGACAGGATGTCGGGAAGTACATCAAGTCCTGTATTGCTTGTGCCATTTCCAAGCCAACCATCAAGAAGCAAGGCCTCTATACTCCACTGTCTACCCCTATTCGACCTTGGGAATCCATATCCATGGATTACATGTTAGGCCTTCCTTCTACTAAGCATGACAATGACTGTGTTTTTGTGGTCGTCGACAGATTCTCGAAGATGTCCATTATGATGGCCTGCAAGTAGAATATCATAACATAAGCCACTACAAAAATCTTCTTTGGACAAGTGTGGGTACACTTTGGGATCCCACAGTCTATCATTTCAGATCAGGACATCATGTTCCTCATTACATTTTGGTCCAACCTCTGGTCAATGCTGGACACCAAGCTCACCAAGTCCACAACTTTCCATCCGCAAACTGATGGCCAGACAGAGCTCATCAACTGGATGATCGTACACATTATGTGCATGTACAAATCAAAGCATCCATGCACATGGGATGAGAGCCTCCCCTATGTACAACACAACTACAATTGGGCTCTCCATAGATCAACCAACCATAACCCCTTTCAGGTGGGCTTGAGATTCCAACCACTATGTCAAATTGACATAGCCATGCCATTTGCAGCTACTCAGGCAAATTCAACGCATGTCCAGTCTGAGGATGACAAGGAAAAACACTTCATGGAGAGCATTCAACACATCTGCCAACAGGTTCATGAAATCTTGGACAGAGCCAATGATAAGTACAAGCACGACATGATCAACATAGGGTGCCACACAACTTCCAAGTGGGTGACAAAGTGTGGCTACATTTGCAAAAGGAGCACCTCGTTGGACCCTACCACAAGATTCACTTGATCTGATATGGGCCATAAACCAACACCAAGGCTGTAGAGGACAATTCCTTTGAGGTCAGTATTCCACCATTCCTTGGTCTGCACCCAATGTTCAATGTGGACCGCCTTCGGCCCTACTTTCCACCTCTATTGGACACATCCGACATGGCAGAACAACTCACACCAATAGAGTTAAACCTAGATTGCATGGAACAAGACACAACTAATTGTATTATGGAAACACATATCAATAACACCCACCAGGAGAGGATCTAGCTATATCGAGTTGTCAAAACAGGGTAACTCCTTCACCAGGGAAAGTGTCTCACCAAGGACCAAGTTCAACATAAGTTTCCTCATCTCATGGAGGAACTCAACGCAATGGGGACCATTTCTTCCTAAGGGTGGAGGAATGATCTAGGTGGATATTGGTGGCCACCCGCCTATTCCACTTAGACCCACACCATTGTTTCTTTCAGTTTTTCAGTTTCCTTAATTGTAGCACAATTTACTATTTTTAGCAGTTTTTTGGGTCCTGAAATTCTGTAGTCGTTTTGAGGCCCTAAACGACATTTTTTCCGGTGAATATGAGTCCATGTTGGACTTGATATTCTCTGTTAGGTGTGTAGTGCTCGGATATATCTTTCTAACGATGTATCGTGTGTGTCAAAACGGAGATAGTATGCCAAAGTTACGACCCCGGGAAATTGATGTACCAATTTACCCCAACGGGGCCCATATTCTGGTGTTTCATCTCCTAGGGTTAGGTTTTTGGATGTTTAGAGTTTTCCGTTGTTTCTCAATAATATATAGTCCTTCAAGCCTCATTGTAACACAGATTTCAGATACCAATAGCCGCCACATCTCTTCTTAGAGATAAGTTATCAGCGCCCTAGCTATTTTATTTCCATTTTGTCTATAAGCATATTTCAGTCATTTGTTGTTAATGAAATGAAGTTTTATTTCCGCTGCATCTCTACGTTTATGTGTATTTATGTATTTCGTTGTGTTCATGCATAAATCCAGATCAGTGGTATCAGAGCAATCTTCTATTTCTCGATCCTTCTTTGCATATCCCCAATGAGGTTGAGGTATAAGGAGTTAGGGCTCGATCTAGTTGAACTATTGCAAGATCAACCTTGTAAACCCTGACGGATGCCTGTAACACCCTGTTTCCCCCAGATTGTAAATATAATTGAACTGGCCAAGGAATATGGCAAAACTCATAAGTATGAATATGTGTTGTAAATGGACCTGCAGGAAGAGGTC
>SNQJ01S0012414.1:0-14978 GCA_010110895.2 Picea sitchensis
TCCAATGGCTTCCCAGCGTCCCAAAACCCCTGTCTGGGCTCTTTCGGCACCTCAATCGGTCGAAAAATGAAGAAGTTAGGCCTCCTGGAAGTCTCCCTCTTCAAGCTTGTTGTCTCTGGTTCTACAATTCGCACCCTCCTTAATGAACCTAGCTCACACGCTCATTTAAGCGCAAAAACCCAGCACCGGGTGCAACCGCACCAACGGTGCAAAACGTAGAACAGTTAAGGGCGCGCTAGCCCCTAACCGCCTCGGCACCTGGGCGTATGGCGCATATGACCATGGTTCTGGCAAATAGGTGGTTAGTTGGTTACACAACCGTATAACCCCTTCCGCGCCCCCAACTCGTGGGCATATGCAAAAATTAAAAACCATGGGCCACGTTCCAAACCTCGCACATATATAATGGAGTGGCAT
This sequence comes from Picea sitchensis, assembly GCA_010110895.2. Taxonomy (NCBI): domain Eukaryota; kingdom Viridiplantae; phylum Streptophyta; class Pinopsida; order Pinales; family Pinaceae; genus Picea; species Picea sitchensis. Next base: position 418 of record SNQJ01S0012414.1, read on the forward strand.
ATGTGTTAAACCACACCCGCACGCACATTTTGTTATAACACAGTTATATGTGTACAATGGAACCATGGGTCGGGGCTAAGCCCCGGCCCGCCCCCATTCCATTTAATACAATAAACAAACATAAATACAATGCAATACGTATTCATTACAAGGAATAAGTGGCGGAAAGTTGGTTATTGGAGTTTGCAAAGGCACTATGTGGAGGAGAGGTCCGGGGGTCGAACCCCGCGGCCTCCAACATTTTATATATAGAACTCCTTAGCCAACCAGTGAGTGACACATGGCGCCCTTGGATTGGGCCACGTGTCCTCCTATTATTGGCCACCCAAGGACACGTGTCAACATCCAACTCGCCAACAATCAACCAATCAGCATCTACCACGTCACCACCGTACGGTCTGTATGGCCCTGCCACGTCAGACCGTACGGACTGTACGGACTGTACGAACAGGTACAGTCAGCATCAAATTTTTACTTGTTTGTCTTGGCGAACAGATCACGATATCTTCTCCATACGGACTCCGTTTGAGAAAGTAAATATACCACCGGAATCAGGAAGACGAGACAGACGCAATGGAACTATTTTCGTCGCATTCCGAGCACTTTGAAAATTGAGCAAAATTTGATCCCCTGATCAGGATGGGGCTAAAATATCATTTCCCTCTTATTTGGCTGCCAACAGAGAAATATCAACACAAGTACATATTGATTAATAAGTCTGAAAGATAATGTTGGGAATAAGTGATTTATTCTAGGGGCTACATGAATTTATAAGATAATGTTGCGTCATCCTACAATATTTCTAATTTTCAATGGAAAATTTCATTCCCCAACCCGAACTCCGATTCTGAGTGAGTGAAGTTGCATGGGGACATGCATTGGTGCAGTTGGGGGGAGATGTTGGTGCTAAAATTGCCCCTTTTTCCTTGTCATTTCCATGCCATTTTCATCTCATTCTCTTGTATTAATTCATCCCTGGACCCTATTCTTTACACTTTATATGAGAACATCAATTCTGGTCCTTGGAGCATGTACAATTCATTATTCATCGTGTTATGTTAATTCATAGTTTACTTGAAAACTAGGATGATGTTTACTTATTTGGGTAATTACTGATGAATTAATAAGAATGAATGCAGTATGCAGATATTCTAGTGTTGAAACACCATGATGAAACACGCACAAAGAATAATATGGCACCACTTATTGACTCTCCTCGCGGATCTAACATATCCAACTGATAGAGGGTGATCTTCTGGAATTAACACAACTTATCTAGGGAATTGTGCAACTTGCCACATCATTGGATAACAATTGGAACGTCGATTTCTAAGTTTCTAATTTTTGTTATTGTAATCTTTACAGTCTCTGTTTAAGAAGTTATGAACAACTTGAGAATCGAAAGATTCTCAAGATTGTTCGAACTATTGTTAGTTTCATTCTATTCTGAGAACAAGGCATGGTTTAAAAGATGTACAGAGTGTTTACGCTAGGGAGCTAGTCCTTTTTTTTCCATTGAGAACTGGAGAATTAACATTGTATCTAGCAATTTAATCTCTTAATAAGAAGTGGCAATGCTCAACTGAATTTATGTTAGTGATTAATTCTTTTTTGTTTTTTTTACAGGAAACTTTGTTTGGAGGAAAGGGCCCACCTTCACACAGAGATTGCCTCAATCGATTGCTAGTTTTCTCTTCCTATGCATGTCACATGATAAATAAACTACTTAACCTTTGTCTGCAGTTTATATGATTAATGTTGGTGAAGCATTAATTATTTTTGGATTGATGTTGCTGAATAGATTGCAATTGTTGATGTATCAGTTTGTTATCTTGAAAGTGTAATATTTATTGAATGGTTTAGTTAGTCCTTGATGATTAGTATTGATGTTACATCTCGACCATCTCATTGAATGATATCAAAGATTAAGTTCTCTATTGTTTATTGCTATGCCAAATCTAGATGGAGGTGTGATTGTGGATTTATGATTTAATGAAGTTACATTTTCTTTGAAGTGAAAATTTTATTTATGCAATCATAGAGTAGATATTTTGAGAGGATTTAACTTCTTGCAAAAGTAATATATATATTTTAATTCATTTCATCTGAGTGGTTTCTTTTCTGCAAGGAGTGGTTTAGTGGTGAATGATTAATTCGACAGTTAGATTTAGAATTGTTCAGTGAGAAGGATATCTATAACAATCTCAACAATTATCAGAGTTTGAGTAGGAATTGATTAGCTTGGGTGATTGAATATGAATTAGTGTCAGAAGACTTAATTTGTATGCATAGAGTCTAGACTGTGCTTGATTGCCTTTGAAATATCTAGACTGGATTACAAATCATTTCATAAATTTTTTGTTGAGAGGCTACATGTAAAGTTATTTTATTCATGACATTAAAATTATAAATGAATTAGAGGAATGTTGGTATCATTGGAAATATATGTCCTACGATGCCTGCGTAGGAATCTAGTAGGCCAATACATAGACCATTTTTCTCTTCACTTAGGAACTCATGGCTCATTCCTTTTATGAATACCAACATGTCTCATAAAAGAACATATAAATAAACATAATATATTATAAATGGAGAATATTTTTAAGTCATTATACAAAGTGAAAGGAAATAAAAAGACTTTTCTAGTAACCATCAAATATTAAAAGAGAACAATAATAATTATGAAAACACCTTTAATGCCTCGATTATAACCAAAGCCTAATCCATATATTAACGTATTGAACATAATTCCATATATTTCTCAAATAATTATAATAAAAGATGAATAAAAGTTTTTTAACTCAACAAAGGTGTTTAACTTAAACCCAGCCCCCATGACTCAATGGAAGTCAAATGAAACCAATCAAGCTACTACAAAGGGCTCAAGCCCCAATCAAGCATCAAATGAGAACTATAAGTATTCAAGGGACTAACACAATCTTTAATCAAAATAAAACCAAAGTTCCAAAGATGAAAAAATGGTCCAAATGCAAACAACAAACAAACCATTAAAATTTTCCAAGATATCAAAGTTACAAATCTAAGAAGTTTCATGCACTCGAGTCTTGAATGAACCCATTCCTGTTTAGAGAAAGTCTTGTTAATTATGTATTTAGCCTTTAATACTAGGACACTATCTATGTGAAGAGATAGGTCTCAACTTCATCAAATGCCATCTTCATTTCCTGTCACAGATAGGAAAAAGAGAATGTCTTAGTTAACTATCAAACCACAAAACTTGAAATAGCTTGGATCAAATAAATGTAGCTTCAATGTTACACTATTTAATACAAAATATAGAACCTATCTTTACATTAAATGCAATCTCAAATTTACAGATGGTAATCTTGCTCCCATAAAGAATTACATTTTTCCAATGTACTCCAAAAATAGAGGAACAATTAAGTCGATAAACTAACAAGAATCACATCACATGTGCCATTCCATTCATTATTTCTACAACACCAATCATCAATGGAACATGTAAGTCAAAATAAGAATCCTCTAATGTATATTGGTTTAGATAACATATTGGGGTATATTAATATCCCAGTTCACACCAACATGTCGACCCTCATTTTTTATATTTTGAATAGGAAACTCTGTAGATGAACTATTTTTATGAGCCTCCAAAATATTATATCCCATATCAAGTTCATTAGAGGAATTTTTTGTGTTGTATTCTCCCCTTCTATCACAACCTGGTCACCAAAGAGCTAGTGCTCTATCGAATGGAAAATTGTTTATGTCACACTTTGTTACATATAATCTTAAACATGCATCCATATGTTTATCAAGTTTGTTCCTCAACTTTGACTTCAAGAATGATAGTGCACTAAACATTCTCTAATCCTCCATCGATCCCAAAATCATGGTTTGACATAAATCTGCTAATTTGAAATATTCTAACATGTTTTCTTCTAGGTATTGGCTTTCACCTAATTTATTCCATAATGTTGTTATTGCACCATGTTCTAGAGGCTTCTCCAAACCATAGTATTGAGCTAACATTATTTGACCAAAGATATTGGCTTGTTGATACAACTTTAATGAATCTAATATACCTTCAATCTCTTCTCCTTGTACATTGCGATTCTTACCAAATTACTTCACTAAAATTTTTAATTTTGCTAAAAAGTCAACTCTTTTAGCCTCTCTATTGTGTTCGGGGTTCCAATATTGAGGGTATACCACATACATGGCCTCCAATAATTCATCTCGAGGAAATCGTTCCCTTATCTTTGATGCTAGTGATTTTTCAATTTCTATCAAGTTGTGCTTCACTGAAATCACACCATTGTTGAATTGGTCTCTTGACACATGGAACTCTTCAGTGATTTGTCCCATATTACTAACATAATGAAATGGAACCATATACATGCGCACTTCCATACATAGTATTCATTTTCCATCAAACTTTAAATAATTTTCAATGTTTTCTATATCGATGATAGGAGTCCAACCTTTAAACATTGGACATGTGAAAGACTCTGGCATTGTATACAAACGATCCAATTGAAGACATGCTAATTTTCTTGTATGTATGTATTTTTCAATATACATTATGTGACCCTGAGACATTTTCACAAGGACATTCATTTCATAAAGCATAGGAAGAATTCCAACCAATGTTAATAATGTCTCTATATCAGTTAATCAAAAGAGAAGATCTTGAGCTTTGTCTACACTAAAGCGATGTTCATACATCACCCCTACTAAGGATTGGTACTCACTAAATAGTCTTTGAGTTGGCCCGTTCAATGAGATCCATCTTGTATTAGTAGTTTTTTTCCATCCATAACACCCTTAGCAAATTGTTGAAACTCTTTAAATCGCTTGGGACTATGATAAAAGTATGCATGAGTTTCACGTACAAGATATTCAACTTTTGAAACTAGTGGAAACTTGCTTAGTATTTTAAATGAAAGATTCATTCCATGAGCCATACAATGAATACTAATCATAAATGGTGAAGTTGGTAGTTTTATTTTGACACAAAGGCCATTCCTTTTTCCCTTGTATGACTGTTGCTCCATACACTCCGACAGATACCAACTTTTTTGCAATCCCTAAATGATCCATACCACCAATTTCCTTCAAAGTCTTGATGAAAATTTCATAAATATTTTGAGATGTAGAATTCTCCTTCATTTTATGAATCCCAAGTAAATATGAATGCCTAACATCATCATTAACCATATAAATTCTCATGAATATCCATGAAGTATTATCAATAGATGTAACTTCATCGAAAGTCAATGAAAAAAACCTAGCATTTGCAATCTTCTCTTTCAAATCATCCTTTTTTCTACTTGAGCTGGATATTTTTCCCATTCCCAACCACTCGTTACTGACCAATGAGAAGATGGAAAATTTGACACTTCAAGAAAATATATAAAGTTCTTGTAATCTGGATAATCTATCATAGAACGAACTCTATATAAGATGTGAAATGCAATGCTTAATTGCATCATCTTGGATAACAAATTTCTTTCCATCATCTTTCCAAATAGAGATGTGATGATTCCTCCACTTGCCTCGAGTTTTCTCTTACTGATTAAGTATTTATTATATTCATCTTCATATTTTACATGTCGATATTCCTCATAATATTTCCATCTGATAATATATTTCTCCTCACCATTTACAATTTCCTTATCATACACCTTTCCTGCATGCTTTTCTATTGTATCTATTTTCATTTTCAATTTTACTGTCTTTCTAAGTTTCCAACTACATATAATGCATCTAACTTCTCTTGAAGCCTCTTTCTCATTTGTTGGATGTATTGGTTCAATAAATGGAAATTTTGAGACCCATTATGATTGGAATTGTCTCCCTATGCCCTATTGGCATTTTTTCCTTTTCCATGATTGTGAACGGTTTGTGTTTCCTTCCAAGGAAAAACCTTCAACATTGTTATTTCCAATTTCTAGCGAAATTGCACTCATCTCAATTTGATCGCTAGAGGAACCCATTTCATCATCTATTATATGGATATTAGATGCATTGTCAAAAGAGTTGACATCTCTTTCACTAATGGGTTGCTCAAAAGAGCTTGAATCATGAAGAGAATCTGGGTTCTTGGATTGAGGCTTTTGAAAGTATGAAAATGCATCCCTCTGTTTTGATGTTTTCTTGCCACGATCGTTGTTTGACATCTCACTGAAATTTTCACAATTAGAATTTCAAATCGATCTAGAAACCAAAAGTGAAACCTGCATGAGAAAAATAGTATAAAATTAGTCATCCATTTGGAAAGTCAACACAAATGCAAGAGATATATCAATTTTAAGAACTCAATTCTTCTCAACAAAACCAATAATACTTATCTAAAAAGAAATCACTTCAACATACAACAAGTCATTTTCATCTTGCATATTATTATTGGCTCAAAATAATGCCACATCGATATAAATCCATTTTTAAAAACTATTTTTCCAGTGATAGGTTGGTTTTAGGTTGATAATCTGTTAAAAATTAGAAACTTAGGCCATACAGTTGATATATCATTCTATATCAATTGTGATGATAAATTAGGATTTTCCTGCTATGCCATGTCAAACAATGATGATGATTTGTAATTTTGTACATTCACCTAGAAATAATATCTATAGAGTACATTCACCTACAAACACATATTACTAATAATATGAACAACAAACTTGCAGATCTGAAAACAATAAACTAGACACATGCAAGAAGCATCCTCAAACCCTAAGCCTACTGCCTAATCAAATGGATAACAATGCCTGAGTTAATGCATCCCAATTGGATAATGGTTGTGGCATGTATGCATGTACAACTACATTGTGCACTCCTCCTTAAACTCTACACCCTCACTCAACTCCTCATGCATGCACACTAACTACCTAGGGATTGGATTCCTTCTCTAAGAATAGATAATGCATTTGTCTAATTGAAATGAACTGAAATCCGGATTGATATAAAACTTAATTGAATTGGAAATTACTAAATCTGGAACAACAGTGAATTGAGGTGAAAAAACATATACCCATTTTTCTTCTTGCTAAATTTTGAATTTTCAATAAGCCTCACTTTCAGCCATTCAAGCATGGGATTTATGGTGGAAAACCTATAACTAGCACAAGGAAATATATTAGGAGAGGGAGCATACTTCCATTCATTGGAACTGGGAATCTAGTCAAAGTGTATGCAGGTTGAAAGAGAAGATAATGAAGGGAAAAGCCCATTTTCTGCTTGCTAAATTTTGAATTTTCAATAAGCCTCACTTTCGGCCATTCAAGCATGGAATTTATGATGGAAAAGTTAAAACCTATATTATAACTGAAAAATTGGGGACAGGTTCCTTGCATGTAGATTTGAGCTACAAAAATTCACGGATATTCTCTGTGTTGTAGGAGTAACACTTTCTATCTCCATTCGATTTCATGAGTATGTGATTATTTGAAGTTTACAGCTTGAATTTGAATTTGAGAATAGATTTAGCAAGGTTGGTTTGGGACCTAGGTTCTTATGTGTTTGGTTATAATTGGGTTGAAATAGTAATATATGGTGGGCTAGGAAAAACCCGGAGTGGAGTGTGGAAAATTTTGGTTAATTGATTTTAATGGTGAAAAATGGCCATATGGTTAACTATCTTTCATTATTTGTTTGTTATTATCGTAGTAAGCAGTACAATATGATATATTATATAGCAACAGATTGAGGAAACGTTTGTATGAAATTATAATACCAACAACTTAGTATACTGTATGATGATGCATATGAAGTGTTTGTAGAAATGTTTGCATTAGATTTTTCATTCTTGCTCACTGTTCGACACAAACTCACTCTAGGCATGCCACATCTATATAAAAATATATATAACTATCTATAACTATGTTTATCTCAATGCGTGACATGGTCTTGATATTGCAATATACACATAAGTACATGCATGCATTTGAATGGAATTTTCTCTATTAAAACGGATTTAGGAATGTGAAATTGTAGCTTTGTAGGCATAATTACATTGTTTTTTCTTTGGATTATATTCTTGCTTGGAAAGATAGTATGATCGGTGGGTGCTCTGTCACTTGTGCATGGAAACACACAAGCATTGGGATTTGGGAAACACAGTGTTGAAACACTATGTTTCAACACGATCTTGTGAGAATGATTTAAAAACGCCCAGGTAATTTATCCAAACTGTGGGTAAGCTCAAAAACTTACACACAGTCTATAGAACTATTGATCTACTCCAACAACTAACCCAAACAATCACTTGTCATGAACTAAAGCCTCTGTTATCCCGAAGTCTGGAGCCTGGGTGGGCTCTATCACTGATAAAGATGACACTTGTGCATGGAAACACACAAGCAATGAGAATTGGGAAACACAGTGCTGAAACACTGTGTTCCAACACCAACTTGTGAGAATGATCTAAAAACCCCCAGGTGATTTATCCGAACTGTGGGTAAGCTAAAAAACTTAAAGTCTTAAACACAATCTATAGAACAACTGATCTACTCCAATCACTAACCCAAACAATCACTCGTCGTGACCTCAATCCTCTACTATCTCAGAGGATGGGTGGGCTCTATCACTGATCGGGATGACACTTGTGCATGGAAACACACAAGAAATGAGCATTGGGAAATAGAGTCTTGAAACACCGTGTTTCAGCACCAACTTTTGAGAATGATTTAAAAACTCCCAAGTAATTTATCCAAACTATGGGTAAGCTCAAAACCTTAAACACAGAACTATTGATCTACTCCAATCACTAACCCAAACGATCACTCGTCATGACCTGAATCCTCTGTTATCCTGGAGGTTGGGTGGGCTCTATCACTGAACATGATAATGCCTACTAGCATATGTACTTAATGAATGCCCAAAACAACTCTGCTACTAGCGGAGCAGAGAACCATGAGCCCATGAATGATAAGATATTAAGATTATTCCTAAGTTGCAGAGAGGAATCAGAAGCCACTTACCCGATATCAAGGTGTTGCAGGATGGAAACCAGAAATGTTGACACAGAGCGACCGAGAATATGGTAAGAACTCAACACTTTCTTCTCCTGTAATTTGCAAATTTTGACAATAAAATTTTGAGTTGGAACTTGGCCTTTGAGATTTCAAGCTAGGTGTGGCTGGAGATTTCAAGGTGAACTACTTGGATGATGGATCTATTAATATTGTGAATCACCATCAAATTGGGGCAAAAATTTTCTAAACCCACAAGCAAATTCATGTAAAAACTCCAAATCGAGGGCATCCTCTATAAAAACTCCAAAACGGTGGGCAAAAAATGCATAAGGCCAATGGAAATTCCCAAATCGAGGCGAATCATGGTCCTTGGCCCTATGAAAAATCCAAAACTGTGGGATAAACCTTGGAATATCAATGGCTACTCCCAGAAATCAGGCGAAAGGGAGGATCGACCGCCATTTTTCCAAGGCGGAAATGTAATTAATATTTAAAATTCGACCGCCATTTTGGGGCTAATTATATAATCAATATTGTTTTAAAAATAAAGGGGGGTGAATTGGGATTAATATGCTTTTTTTTAATATTTAAAATTCTCCCTACCAAAGATTGAAGGGGTTAAATTTTGCCCAGGGGAAAAAAATTTCCCATAAAATTTTCCATGCTACATGAATTCTCGATCATGGAACTATAAAAACATTGCATGTTCATGAAAAATGAAACACAATGAAGTTGAACCTTGATGCAACATTAATTTGGTCTTAGTTAGTTTTGTTTTTAAGTTTTATGTTGATTTGCGCTTTTTATAAAATCATCTAAATACATATTACACAACACTTTTCCTATGAACATTATTGCGAATCTTTTGTGCTTGTGCGTTGTGATTTTTATAAAATCATATAGGTATATATTATAAGAACACTTTTTCTAAGAACATTAATGTAAATTTCTTTTGTGCTTAAGCTAAATACACCTTTCCCTAAGTATGCATTGATTTCTTGAATTGTTCTAATTTATTTTTAAACAAAAATGTGGGTATCTAGACTAATTATGATATCCTATAACTCTCATCATGTTTCAACCAAACACATCACTTTGGCATTGTTATACCCTACATTAAAATTACAATTAGCAAATTTAGGTCGTCTGGGCTATGAAAACTAACTAGACTAATTATGATGTCATATAACTCTCATCATGTTTCAACCAAACACATCACTTTGATATTGTTATGCCCTGCATTAAACTTAACCAAACACATCAATTTGACATTGTTATACCCTGCATTAAACTTAGACTGAACAAATTTATGTCATCTGGGCTATGAAAATAACAAGGGAGAAAAAGTATTCTTATGGCTATTCCCAATGGTGGGCTACCTTTTGGATCTTAAGCTAGCCAAATGCCATTATGTTTTTTTTTCACCTTCTGCAATAGGGAGGAATTTGTCATTTATCTATTTGGGTCTACCTTTGTGTTATGAATTTTTAACTATATTTATGTAATATTATTTAATAAATTCATGTTAGGTAGATAATATGATTCTCCAAGATCTGCAGATGACTAGATCTACCCCCGTACTCTGATCTGGCGATCTAGATTTGAAATATGATCTCTTGTTCCAAAGGTCTCCCAACTTGTCACAACCATGCATTAAAGTACCATGTTTCACTTGATCCACTAACAACCTATATAGGCCACCTTCTCGTACAACTTTTCCAAAACTCAACCATCATTTTGGGGTTAAGTTACACATTGTGCCCTAGAATCACTTGGAAGGTCAAGCAATACAATTGAAGCCAAGATTAAAGGGCTAAGTTATGTGTTATGCCCCTAGAATCACTTGGAAGGTTAAGTAATCCAATTGTGTTGGATCTACCTATGTGTTATGGCTTTTGAGCTATGTTTGTATTATTTTATTTAATATTGTGTTTTTAGATTTTTGATAGAGGAAATGGTTTTTTGATGTTTTTCCTTCAATATGATTTATGGAGATTTTTTTTTTAATTTCCAATTAAAGTTCTATTAAACATGAGGAATATTAGAATTAATGACATTTCTCCAATAAAAAATAATAATGTTGTTAATCAAGATTTCTCATCCATTATGTGAATGTGCCCATTATTGTCTTATACTAATATAAATGTTGTTTATTTAAGACATTTTGCTTACAAAATGTTTATGAATGCATATTTACATGCTTAGGGATGTGTACTTTGTGACAATCTTAATGTTGATAAAGTAAATTTTGTTGATGTTAATTACCCACTTATGAAAGTGTATGTTTACCTCAAATTACATATAGGCACTACATATAGGTGTCTCCTTATTGATTATTGTTCCTTTGTTTAATTAAGTTTTTTTTCTTTAGGTTGACTTAATTATGTTTATTATATTTTTATATGGTCATTATTTTCACAGTCTAATTGGTTTGTCTACATTCTCTATAACATTCAATTACATCGATTTATTATATTTGTATATGGTCATTATTTTCATAGTCTAATTGGTTTGTTTACATTCTCTAAAACATTCAATTACATAGATTTATTATATTTGTAAATGGTCATTATTTTCACAATTTAATTGGTTTGTCTACATTCTTTGTAACATTATTTTCACAGTCTAATTGGTTTGTCGACATTCTCTGTAACATTATTTTCATAGTTTAATTGGATTGTCTACATTCTCTGTAACATTCAATTACTTATATTTATCATAAGTATATTTATTATATTTATATATGGTCATTATTTTCACAGTCTAATTGGTTTGTCTACTCTATAACATTCAATTAAATGCTTAAATGTATTATCCATTTCATATTGGGTGGAATCATCATAAGATTGCATTTTTGTTTTGGAATTACTATGATTGTTATAATTTTAAATATATATTTTTATTAGTAGAGAATATTAATTGATTCATTTAAAATAAACAAGTTAAAATAATTTTATTTTGTCATTTTTGTTTTGGAATTACTATGATTGTTATAATTTTAGATATATATTTTCATTGGTAGAGAATATTAATTGATTCATTTAAAATAAGCAAGTTAAAATAATTTTATTTTGTCATTGTGAGTTTATTAAATTAGTTAGTTTTATAACTTGGTAAATATTTTTTGTGATTATTTTAATTTATGTGGATCATTGAATCAAAATCAATAGATTTATGTCTAAATTAATGGATTTGGTAAATATTTTTTGTGATTATTTTAATTTATGTGGATCATTGAATCAAAATCAATAGATTTTATGTCTAAATTAATGAATTAGAAAGGTTTAATGGTTTCAATAAAAAAATTACTTGCACAAATTAAAAACTTATATAACCAAGAGAAAATATAAGTCTGTAACTATATAGAGAAAATTCTTAGTTGAAATAATTAACTAACATTTCTAAATTATATTATAATTTGAACTTTTTATGATTTGAAAAATATTTACTTAAGGCACTGAATGCTCATGTTCCATAATAAATGTATTTTTTCCCTTGGAAATAACTATCTGCAAAACCTTTGGGCACTTCCCTCCATTTCTAGAATGGTATCTAGTGTAAAGTATGTGGCATAGATTCAATATGTCTAACCATGTGAGAATCAAATCAAGGACATGCATAGTGTGTCATATTACTAGCAATTCTTGACAATAATGGCACCAACCTATTGAGCTAATCCTCAAGGAAAATATTCAATGTATTTCATATGCATGAGCGACCAATGTCCATAAGAAAAATCCATGTCTTTTGAAAGCCCAAATGCACTATAAGTTTCCAAATGCATGGTGAAAGCCCAAATCCATAGATTTGAATTAAAAGCAAAATGGGTTTAGATCAAAACCAATGTGTTATGATGTGAATTCATAGTTTGAGTTACAAATGCATGTAGCAATCCATATATGCATGGATTAAGCCCTAAATTTCACAATTTGGGCCTTAATCAGTTTGGTATAAATTGGATATGAAGCATATAACTATGATATTTTGAATATTAATCAATTGACTTTAAGTAAAATAAACTAGTTCATTTAATTTGAATAATACAAAGATTATTTATGATCTTAATCCATTGACCTTTAGGAATAAAAAACTAATTTGTGCCTCATGTTTGAGCGGAAATTACTTTTTTGGCCTCATATTTGATCTCAAAATGATTAGTTTAGGAGTGGATTTTAGACTTCATTTGATTGATTGAGAGATTATATCGATTTAATTGGGCCTTAGTGTGATTAGTTTTAAATTTAATTTCATTTGATGTTTTGACTTTAAATATTATTTTGACTATTAATAAAATATTATGTACATGGATGTAATGTAGAAGACGGTGGACTGCATGTGCAACCTCCATGAACACTAGAAAAATCTAATAAATCTAAAACATGCAAGCTAGATAATGCCAAAACACTTGAACATAGAAAGAGTCACAACAAATTGCGTCCAAAATAACAAAGTGATAATGTCCAAAAGCCATAGGAGAAGTGGTCCAACCATAAACACTAGGGGACAATAATATTAATAATTAGATGGGGATCATCATGGTCTACTTATGGTCATCAGGGGTTGGTTCTCACCCAATCACTAAGGGAGCATTATCCAATGGTCTACTTATGGTCATCAGGGGTTGGTTCCCATCCAATCAGTAGGGGAGCATTATCCAATGGTTGTTCCCATCTATCATTAGCCTCTTTGGGAGGCTTGGGTTCTCTAATATGGTCAGGGTAAAAGTAAAAAAATATTATCTTTCCTAGACATGGAAGGAGGTCAATTATTTCCCAACTATGTTTATTGTTGACCTTGTTTACCTACCCAATGGTAGGGAATGTTGTCACCTTGATGAGACTAATATTCTAAGAAGGTCCAAGGTGGGCCAAATGGTTCCCATCTCACAGTACATAAGTATGCACTCTAGAACTCCAAAAGTGGTTGTATGTGTTCCATTCCCATGCAAATATTTCACGCTTTAATAATGATTTGCAAGGAAATATTGGAATATTTGAAGGCACCATCATACCATGAGAAAGTGTGTTACAGATCTTTTTTATCAAATAAAACGAAGAAATTAGTTGAATGCAAACTCATAACTAGGTAGAATGAAATTCAAGATTCTAAGAGAGATGGTCTCCTAATAGATAATCCTTCTTTGAAATGGATGAAGTAGGGATTGTTGACACAATTTTTGGACCTAGGCTTACACAGATTTGGCTAAGGGAAAAACTAGTTAATATGCTTCAAATTCTTAGCTCTCCCCCACTAGGGACAACAAATATTTTGCACACCACGGTGAATTAGTATTTTTTTCATTGGTAGAACTCCCATAGACTACTACAATATTTTGCACACCAAGGTGACGTGTGCTCTGCGGTGTGTCGTATTAGTGATGAGTACAATGGTGAAAAATAAAACTTAACATTGAATTAGTGTATTCTGGCATTGCCTTTTTTGTAAAAATAAATCCCTAACATTGCAGATGTGTTGATGTTGTGTCTTATGCATTTTTATTGCATCAAAGTAGTATCTATTTGTGTTGATATGTGCATCATTCTTTCTTATATGCATTGTATCTATGTCATTACGACATCATATGTGCATCAATATTCAAAACTT
>SNQJ01S0012414.1:38026-53600 GCA_010110895.2 Picea sitchensis
GGGTAGGAAAGCCCGAAACCTTGAAAGCACTGCCTCTCACAGAGGTAAGGGCACTAGCAAGAGCCTCATATATGAATAGATCCCCATAAATATATCCAACATTAAGAAGGTATCGGGGGGATATCCCTTCAACCAACCTCACGTGACCGCGTGCTTAACTCCGGTGTAAGCGGAGCCTCCTGATATTACCGATTATACAATGCATTTCTCCACTCCCTTAGTCAGACACATATGTTGATTTAATAGCCTTGGATAAGTTTACTCCCAAAATCCTATTCCAAGGCTCTAAATCCTAAGCTAGTTTGTGCACCCTAGAAAAATAAAATCGTTACTAATCAATTTTAAATTATAGCGTTACTTTTAATGGCCTTGCTTACTCAAAAGGTGTGGTCATGAAACTAGTGATGTTATGACTCAACAAGTAAAATAAATGAATATGAATACAATGCAAAGTCCTAACTTCAATTTCCAATAAATGATATGCTTTTCAAAATGCAATTCTCAATTTAGTTATGCAATTCTAAATAAAAATGAAACCTTTCTTTACATGCACTAAGATTAATGATAAAGACTCAAAAGATCAAAATGCCAACAATGTAAAATACATAATATATATATTTTTTCAATATAAGAGAATGAAAATGCAAGGACTGAACAACATCTTGATATAAAGACTCTACTTTGTATAGACAGAGACAACACAAGTAGGATATCAAGAAGCAAAACACCCATCCCAAGATGCAAGGAAAATCAAATGAAAAAGATGACGAGAAAGGCATTGCCCAAAAATTCAACCAAAGACAAGTTTCATGTCATTCCACATACACTTAACAGTCACCACAGAGACCCAAGAAGACTCGGAAATTATCAAATCCTACCCAGCAACCAAGCAATAAAGGGTGATGTACACGATTGTTCAAGGGAAAAATGTGTATATACGCTTCTTCCAGAAGGACAACACGCGCATGTACGCGATTGTCAGGCAAAAACCCACGTATATTTGTCAAAACACAGCTAGGATAAGGAGAAGGCTAAGAAACTCAGTCTTAGAGTGAATAGAGGTTGTCAAGCAATCATACGACAAGAAACTCAATATAAACAAGAGAAATCTAAGGAGAAAAACACTCCAAACCGATAAAAATAAGATTATATCCCCAGTATGGTCACCAATTTTGTTACGAGGAAAATCTCCCTATGGATAGGGGTAAACCACAACAGAGGGAAATGACTGCAGAAATAAACTCTAATCTCAAGTATGCTATATAAACAAATATGCTAGCAAGACAAGATAAAAGGCCTACCTCATCCAGATGTTCGATGAAGTCCATCGTTGAGCACTTGACCCAAAGAAATATACCTGCAACTAGTCCTCGACAACCAAGAAACGAAAGCATATGTTGATAATAGATAATGTTAGCACATTCAATAGCATAATCCATCAATATTCATAACAAATACGCCCATGGAATAACAATTCAAATATTCACAAGATATTAATTGGACGAGAAAAGAGTATTTCTATTAATATGTAATCAACAGAAGTGAATGAGTTACAAACTTCTGTGTCGGCACAGTTCAGAACCGAGAAACTAAGTTCCTTCCAACTGGGCCTCCACCACTTCAATCCTCCACTAAAGGAAAGCTCATATAAGAGAGACAATTAGGTTCTCAATCAATAAGGGAAAATCTTGGGGGTTGAACAATGTGTTCAGACTTAAAGGACAAAGGGATACAGACTCAATGTGAAGTGAATAATTTCTCCAATGTAACTTTTCTCTCAAAGTTGAATTTTTCTCCTCTTTTCCATAGCTCGGATTTGACCCATTTGTAGCCTTCAAGTATAACTGAAGGGTCAAATCGGAACGTTTCCAGTATATGGAAAGCCAAGGATCATATATCTCGTGACATGACATGGAAACACGACACCATTTTTTAATTTTGGCACAAATCCCGATGTACGCAGGATGTAGTGGTGCAACATGCTTATATGCATGTTGTAATATAGGCAGGGCGTGTATATGTGGAAAAATCATGTTTTTAACTATGGGATTTGCAAAAAGGGACTTCAATTCTACATAGGGAAATGGAAAAAGGCCCTCTATGCAAGTTTTCATAGGGTGATGCAAATCTTGCTATAACAATAAGGAAGACCATTCACCATGTTTTGCTTCCTTAACAACACCAAACTATGAAAATTCAAATGTCCCATCCTTAAATTTCAAAGCATGTTATTCATTTCTTTTGTAACATTCAAACTGTGTGAGTTACTTGAATCAAAAGAAAGTTTGAAAATTTTGTCTCAGTCATTTCTCCTCTTGCTACTACTACATTTTTATTTAGCTTATCCATAATTAAGCACTCTTTCTTGTCAAACAATAACTTGTAGTTTTTCTCCATCATCTATCCTACATAAAGTAGGTTCTTCTTCAACACTGGTGTAAACAATGTGTCCTCAATAAACTACTTCTTTCCATGCAATGTTGGAATTGCAACTGTGCATTTCCCTTTAACTTTAGAAACTTTATCATCACCAAAGATAATTTTACCAAAATAATTGTCATTTATTCTAGTAAACAACTCCTCTTGAGATGTCATATGAGTTGAACATCCCGAATCAATATACCAAGATTCACTTTCTTCATTATATTGCATAAAACTTGATATGGATAACTTCTCATTCCTTGTTTCTTCAACAATTGTATTGGCACCTTTGTGTTCCATATCTCACAATTTTTCATAACAATATTTTTCAAGATGACCAAATTTATGACAATAATAACACTACCGTCCTTGTCTTTCTTGAGATCAATCTCTTCCTCTTCCACAAGATCCTTCTCTACATCTTCCTCTGAATTGACTTGGACTTTTGCCTTTGCCTCTTGAAGTGGATGCATTTCCTTGATAATTTTGTCACTGTTGTGGATGCTTATTCTTATTTTGATTTTGACATTGACCCTTTCTTCTTCCACTTCCTCTATGCCTTGTGGAAAAAACATGTTTCACTTCCTCAGTTGGATTATTTTCTTCAACAGTTAGAAAAAAACCACTCAAATCATCATTTTTCATTGTGTTTAAATCTTGGAGACCATAATACTAGTGGTGACCATTTGAAACTTGGGCATAACACTTCTTAAAATCTTCTCAAATACTCTTCTTTCTGGAACATCTTCACCTGATGACCTCATCTAATTAACAAGGTCTTTCATTTTTGTGATGTAATCATGAATGGATTTATTACTTTGCATATTTGCATTTTTAAAATTTCTCCTTAATGTTTGCAATTCAGCTACAACCACACCTTCATATGTGTTCTTTAAGATATCCCAATCTTTCTTGGATGTTTCTACAACATCAATTCTCGGAAAAATAGATTCTTCAATTGCACTCCCTATGAGAGAAAGAGCTTCATTATTTTTGTTTATAAGTTCCTTTAGAGATTTCTTGTCATCGACACTCAAGGATTTGAATTCATCAACAGAAGGCATAGAAAATCCATCAATTACAAGTTCCCATAAATATTTAGTGATAAATATGGGTTGCATGTGTTTGCTCCAATAAAAATAATTAATTCTTGTGATTTTTGGAAGCACAATATTGCTTGTCGCCATCCGAGAATAAGAGAGAGATAGAGAGAATATGAAAAATCAACACAATATACCAAATGAAGAATTACACTAGCAAACTAATGGAGCAAATATAATTAACAATAATGCACACTTAGCTCAAACTTTCTCATTACCAAAGCATACATGTATACATAGAGAGGAGATGTCTCATGAAACTTTCATCTCCTACAATCTCTCAACTATCACTCCTCAATCCACTAAACAATCTCTCCACAAATCTCTCAAGCATATTCCTCTAACCCTAATTAGACCTTTGAGATAAAACGAATAACAATAATTAATCTAGAACATACAAATGAATCATTATTCCAACAATAGTATACTATCTTAATATGTCTTAGTATTAAATATGGTTTTATATTATTGCATGCAATTAAATGGCTATAGTCATGAACCCACTAATTAAGAATTAAAGTATGCCTCGAGGATTGGTTATGAAAGAATGGAGGCAAATTTGAAGCCATGCCCTAGGTAATTAATTATTAATTATGGGTCTATCGTTTTAGCATATAAATAGTTGGAATTATTCATTAATTCATTGAAATATATTAGATCATTCCATATTGATGATGACAAGGATGACTTGAAGGGATCGAAAAGTATTATCACTATTTAGCGTATATGTTTTTTATTACATATTTAAATGTAGAGAGCAATTTTTTAGTTTATTGAACTCACATTCATTTATTGTGTTTCTACAAAGTGGAGAAGGTGAAGTTTCTGAAGATGAGGAGGGAACTGATCACAATAGTTCAATCGATTTCTAATGTCAAATTCATTTCATTTTTTCTTATATATGTGCATGTTTTTCCCTCCATTGTTGTATAGAAAGTTGACATTTAGTCTCTGGAGTGACAATGTACCACTTGTTTATAGGTAGAAAAAATTACATGGTTATTTTATGCTTTAATCTAAAATTTCATCATTAATCTATTTATATATACAGTGTATGACATTGATTGAATCTTAGTAGTAAATTTTCATAATTGCAATTATGGATATATGGTTTTTCCTCTCATGGTGTGAAATTGACTAAATGTTAGTGGGATATTATGTTTATATACATGATTTTTGCTCTCATGATTAGTATGTTATAAAATAGACTTATACCAATCATCATTTTCCTTAATGTTTAAATATTATAATAATAATAATTAATTACTAATTAATATTAATATTAATGAGAATAATAATTGAATTAATTAATAATATCAAATAAATAAATAATAATAACAATACAATTTATTTTTATTATAATTATAAATTAAAATAATAAAAATTAATTAAATAAATAATAATAATGAAATTAATAGAAAATAATTAAATCGTTACTAGTAATAACTTCACAATTATGATGTTAAAACGACATATCAATACATTATTACACATTATTAAAACACAAAGTTGACTCTAAAACAATGTTAAACATGATACGTGCCGGTAAGTTTGAATGTTAGTGCACATATGATGTATTGACCTTAAAAGTTTTGAATATTGATGCACATATGATGTCGTAATGACATAGATACAATGCATATAAGAAAGAATGATGCACATATCAACACAAATAGATACTACTTTGATGCAATAAAAATGCATAAGACACAACATCAACACATCTGCAATGTTAGGGATTTATTTTTACAAAAAAGGCAATGCCAGAATACACTAATTCAATGTTAAGTTTTATTTTTCACCATTGTACTCATCACTAATACGACACACCGCAGAGCACACGTCACCTTGGTGTGCAAAATATTGTAGTAGTCTATGGGAGTTCTACCAATGAAACAAATACTAATTCACCGTGGTGTGCAAAATATTTATCGTCCCTAGTGGGGGAGAGCTAAGAATTTGAAGCATATTAACTAGTTTTTCCCTTAGCCAAATCTATGTAAGCCTAGGTCCAAAAATTGTGTCAGCAATCCCTACTTCATCCATTTCAAAGAAGGATTATCTATTAGGAGACCATCTCTCTTAGAATCTTGAATTTCATTCTACCTAGTTATAAGTTTGCATTCAACTAATTTCTTCGTTTTATTTGATAAAAAAAAATCTGTAACACACTTTCTCATGGTATGATGGTGCCTTCAAATATTCCAATATTTCCTTGCAAATTATTATTAAAGCATGAAATATCTGCATGGGAATGGAACACATACAACCACTTTTGGAGTTCTAGAGTGCATGCTTATGTACTGTGAGATGGGAACCATTTGGCCCATCTTGGACCCTCTTAGAATATTAGTCTCATCAAGGTGACAACATTCCCTACCATTGGGTAGGTAAACAAGGTCAACAATAAACATAGTTGGGAAATAATTGACCTCCTTCCATGTCTAGGAATGATAAGAATATTTTGACTTTCACCCTGACCATATTAGAGAACCCAAGCCTCCCAAAGAGGCTAATGATAGATGGGAACAACCATTGGATAATGATCCCCTACTAATTGGATGGGAACCAACCCCTGATGACCATAAGTAGACCATTGGATAATGCTTCCTTAGTGATTGGGTGAGAACCAACCCTTGATGACCATAAGTAGACCATGATGATCCCCATCTAATTGTTACTATTATTGTCCCCTAGTGTTTATGGTTGGACCACTTCTCCTATGGCTTTTGGACATTATCACTTTGTTATTTTGGACACAATTTGTTGTCGCTCTTTCTATGTTCAAGTGTTTTGGCATTATCTAGCTTGCATGTTTTAGATTTATTAGATTTTTCTAGTGTTCATGGAGGTTGCACATGCGGTCCACCGTCTTCTACATTACATCCATGTACATAATATTTTATTAATAGTCAAAATAATATTTAAAGTCAAAACATAAAATGAAATTAAATTTAAAACTAATCACACTAAGGCCCAATTAAATCGATACAATCTCTCAATCAATGAAATGAAGTCTAAAATCCACTCCTAAACTAATCATTTTGAGGTCAAATATGAGGCCAAAAAAGTATTTTCGCTCAAACATGAGGCACAAACTAGTTTTTTATTCCTAAAGGTCAATGGATTAAGATCATAAATAATCTTTGTATTATTCAAATTAAATGAACTAGTTTATTTTACTTAAAGTCAATTGATTAATATTCAAAATATCATAGTTATATGCTTCATATCCAATTTATATCAAACTGATTAAAGCCCAAATTGTGAAATTTAGGGCTTAATCCATGCATATATGGATTGCTACATGCATTTGTAACTCAAACTATGAATTCACATCATAACACATTGGTTTTGATCTAAACCCATTTTGCTTTTAATTCAAATCTATGGATTTGGGCCTCCACCATGCATTTGGAAACTTATAGTACATTTGGGCTTTCAAAAGACATGGATTTTTCTTATGGACATTGGTCACTCATGCATATGAAATACATTGAATATTGTCCTTGAGGGTTAGCTCAATAGGTTGGTGCCATTATTGTCAAGAATTGCTAGTAATATGACACACTATGCATGTCCTTGATTTTATTCTCACATGGTTAAACATATTGAATCTATGCCACATGCTTTACACTAGATACCATTCTAGAAATGGAGGGAAGTGCCCAAAAGTTTTGGGGGTAGTTATTTCCAAGGGAAAAAATACATTTATTATGAAACATGAGCATTCAGTGCCTTAAGTAAATATTTTTCAAATCATAAAAAGTTCAAATTATAATATAATTTAGAAATGTTAGTTAATTATTTCAACTAGGAATTTTCTCTCTATAGTTACAAACTTATATTTTCTCTTGGTTATATAAGTTTTGAATTTGTGGAAGTAATTTTTTTATTAAAACCATTAAACCTTTCTAATTCATTAATTTAGACATACAATCTATTAATTTTGATTCAATGATCCATATAAATTAAAATAATCACAAAACATATTTACCAAATTCATTAATTTAAACATAAATCTATTGATTTTGATTCAATGATCCACATAAATTAAAATAATCACAAAAAATATTTACCAAGTTATAAAACTAATTAATTTAATAAACTCACAATGACAAAATAAAATTATTTTAACTTGCTTATTTTAAATGAATCAATTAATATTCTCTACTACTGGAAATATATATTTAAAATTATAACAATCATAATAATTCCAAAACAAAAATGCAATCGTATGATGATTCCACCCAATATGAAATGGATAATACATTTAAGCATTTAATTGAATGTTACAGAGTAGACAAACCAATTAGACTGTGAAAATAATGACCATATACAAATATAATAAATATACTTATGATAAATATAAGTAATTGAATGTTACAGAGAATGTAGACAAACCAATTAGATTGTGAAAATAATGTTACAGAGAATGTAGACAAACCAATTAGATTATAAAAATAATGTTACAAAGAATGTAGACAAACCAATTAGATTATAAAAATAATGTTACAAAGAATGTAGACAAACCAATTAGACTGTGAAAATAATGACCATATACAAATATAATAAATCTAAGTAATTGAATGTTATAGAGAATGTAGACAAACCAATTACACTGTGAAAATAATGACCATATAAAAATATAATAAACATAATTAAGTCAATCTAAAGAAAAAAAACTTCATTAAACAAAGGAACAATAATTAGTAAGGAGACACCTATATGTAAATGTAATTTGAGGTAAGCATACACTTCATAAGTGGGTAATTAACATCAACAAAGTTTACTTTATCAACATTAAGATTGTCACAAAGTACACATCCCTAAGCATGTAAATATGCATTCATAAACATTTTGTAAACTAAATGTCTTAAATAAACAACATTTGTATTAGTATAAGACAACAATGGGCACATTCATATAATGGATGAAGAAATCTTGATTAACAACATTATTATTTTTTATTGGAGAAATGTCATTAATTCTAATATTCCTATTAATTCTAATATTCCTAATGTTTAATAGAATTTTAATTGGAAATTAAAAAAAAAAATCTTCATAAATCATATCATATTGAAGGAAAAACATCAAAAAGCCATTTCCTCTATAAAAAATCTAAAAACACAATATTAAATAAAATAATACAAACATAGTTCAAAAGCCATAACACATAGGTAGATCCAACACAATTGGATTACTTAACCTTCCAAGTGATTCTAGATAACTTAACCCTTTAATCTTGGCTTCAATTGTATTACTTGACCTTCCAAGTGATTCTAGGGCATAATGTGTAACTTAACCCCAGAAGGATGGTTGATTTTTGGAAAAGCTGTACGAGAAGGTGGCCTATATAGGTTGTTAGTGGATCTAGTGAAACATGGTACTTTAATGCATGGTTGTGACAAGTTGGGAGACCTTTGGAACAAGAGACCATCTTTCAAATCTAGATCGCCAGATCAGAGTACGGGGGCAGATCTAGTCATCTGCAGATCTTGGAGAATCATATTATCTACCTAACATGAATTTATTAAATAATATTACATAAATATAGTTAAAAATTCATAACACAAAGGTAGACCCAAATAGATAAATGACAAATTCCTCCCTATTGCCGAAGGTGAAAAAAAACATAATGGCATTTGGCTAGCTTAAGCTCCAAAAGGTAGCCCACCATTGGGAATAGCCATAAGAATACTTTTTCTCCCTTGTTATTTTCATAGACCAAATGACATAAATTTGTTCAGTCTAAGTTTAATGCAGGGTATAACAATGTCAAATTAATGTGTTTGGTTAATTTTAATGCAGGTATAACAATGTCAAAGTGATATGTTTGGTTGAAACATGATGGGAGTTATAGGACATCATAATTAGTCTAGTTAGTTTTCGTAGCCCAGACGACCTAAATTTGCTAATTCTAATTTTAATGTAGGGTATAACAATGCCAAAGTGGTGTGTCTGGTTGAAACATGATGAGAGTTATAGGACATCATAATTAGTCTAGATACCCACATTTCAGTTTAAAAATAAATTAGAACAATTCAAGAAATCAATGCATACTTAGGGAAAGGGGTATTTAGCTTAAGCACAAAAGAAATTTACATTAATGTTCTTAGAAAAAGTGTTCTTATAATATATACCTATATGATTTTATAAAAATCACAATGCACAAGCACAAAAGATTCACAATAATGTTCATAGGAAAAGTGTTGTGTAATATGTATTTAGATGATTTTATAAAAAACGCACATCAACATAAAACTTAAAAAAAAAACTAACTAAGACCAAATTAATGTTGCATCAAGGTTCAACTTCGTTATGTTTCATTTTTCATGAACATGCAATGTTTTTATAGTTCCATGATCGAGAATTCATGTAGCATGGAAAATTTTTGCCCATGGGAAAAATGTAACCCCTTCAATCTTTGGTAGGGAGAATTTTAAATATTAAAAAAAAGCATATTAATCCCAATTCACCCCCCCCTTTATTTTTAAAACAATATTAATTATATATTTAGCCCCAAAATGGCGGTCGAATTTTAAATATTAATTACATTTCCGCCTTGGAAAAATGGCGGTTGATCCTCCCTTTCGCCTGATTTCTGGGAGTAGCCATTGATATTCCAAGGTTTATCCCATAGTTTTAGATTTTTCACAGGGCCAAGGACCATGATTCGCCTCGATTTGGGAATTTCCATTGGCCTTATGTATTTTTCGCCCACCGATTTGGAGTTTTTACATGAATTTGCTTGTGGGTTTCAAAAATTTTTGCGCCAATTTGATGGTGATTCACAATATTAATAGATCCAAGTAGTTCACCTTGAAATATTCAGCCACACCTAGATCCAAGTTCCAACTCAAAATTCTATTGTCAAAATTTGCAAATTACAGGAGAAGAAAGTGTTGAGTTCTTACCATATTCTCGGTCGCTCTATGTCAACATTTATGGTTTCCATCCTGCAACACCTTGATATCGAGTAAGTGGCTTCTGAGTCCTCTCTGCAACTCAGGAATAATCTTAATATCTTATCATTCATGGGCTCATGGTTCTCCATTCCGCTAGTAGCAGAGTTGTTTTGGGCATTCATTAAGTGCATATGCTAGTAGACATTATCATGATCAGTGATAGAGCCCACCCAACCTCCAGGATAGCAGAGGCTTTAGGTCATGACGAGTGATCGTTTGGGTTAGTGATTGGAGTAGATCAGTAGTTCTGTGTTTAAGTTTTTGAGCTTACCCATAGTTTGGATAAATTAATTGGGCGTTTTTAAATCATTCTCAAAAGTTGGTGTTGAAACACAGTGTTTCAAGACTCTATTTCCCAATGCTCATTTCTTGTGTGTTTCCATGCACAAGTGTCATCCTGATCAGTGATAGAGCCCACCCATCCTCTGACATAGTAGAGGATTGAGGTCATGACGAGTGATTGTTTGGGTTAGTGATTGGAGTAGATCAGTTGTTCTATAGATTGTGTTTAAGACTTTAAGTTTTTTAGCTTACCCACAGTTTGGATAAATTACCTAGGGGGTTTTAGATCATTCTCACAAGTTGGTGTTGAAACACGGTGTTTTAGCATCGTGTTTCCCAATTCTCATTGTTTGTGTGTTTCCATGCACAAGTGTCATCTTTATCAGTGATAGAGCCCACCTAGAATCTAGACTTCAGGATAGCAGAGGCTTCAGTTCATGACGAGTGATTGTTTGGGTTAGCTGTTGGAGTAGATCAGTAGTTCTATAGACTGTGTTTAAGTTTTTGAGCTTACCCACAGTTTGGATAAATTACCTGGGTGTTTTTAAATCATTCTCACAAGATCGTGTTGAAACACGGTGTTTCAACACTGTGTTTCCCAAATCCCAATGCTTGTGTGTTTCCATGCACAAGTGACAGAGCACCCACCGATCATACTATCTTTCCAAGCAAGAATATAATCCAAAGAAAAAGCAATGTAATTATGCCTACAAAGCTACAATTTCAAATTCCTAAATCTGTTTTAATAGAGAAAATTCCATTCAAATGCATGCATGTACTTATGTGTATATTGCAATATCAAGACCATGTCACGCATTGAGATAAACATAGTTATAGATATTTTTAAATAGATGTGGCATGCCTAGAGTGAGTTTGTGTTGAACAGTGAGAAAGAATGAAAAATATAATGCAAACATTTCTACAACACTCATATGCATCATCATACAATATACTAAGTTGTACTGCTTACTACGATAATAACAAACAAATAATGAAAGATAGTTAACCATATGGCCATTTTTCACCATTAAAATCAATTAACCAAAATTTTCTACAGTCCACTCCAGGTTTTCCTAACCCACCATATATTACTATTTCAACCCAATTATAACCAAACACATAAGAACCTAGGTCCCAAACCAACCTTACTAAATCTATTCTCAAATTCTAATTCAAGCTGTAAACTTCAAATAATCACATACTCATGAAATTAAATGGAGATAGAAAGTGTTACTCTTACAACACAGAGAATATCCGTGAATTTTTGTAGCTAGGATCTACATGCAAGGAACCTATCCCCAATTTTTCAGTTATAATATAGGTTTTAACTTTTCCACCATAAATTCCATGCTTGAATGGCCAAAAGTGAGGCTTATCGAAAATTCAAAATTTAGCAAGCAGAAAAATGGGTTTTTCCCTTCATTATCTTCTCTTTCAACCTGCATACACTTTGACTAGATTCCCAGTTCCAATGAATGGAAGTATGCTCCCTCTCCTACTATATTTCCTTGTGCCAGTTATAGGTTTTCCACCATAAATCCCATGCTTGAATGGCTGAAAGTGAGGCTTATTGAAAATTCAAAATTTAGCAAGTAGAAAAATGGGTATATGTTTTTTCACCTCAGTTCACTGTTGTTCCAGATTTAGTAATTTCCAATTCATTTAAGTTTTATATCAGTCCAGATTTCAGTTCATTTCAGTTAGACAAATGCATTATCTATTCTTAGAGAAGGAATCCAATCCCTAGGTAGTTAGTGTGCATGCATGAGGAGTTGAGTGAGGGTGTAGAGTTTAAGGAGGAGTGCTCAATGTAGTTGTACATGCATACATGCCACAACCATTCTCCAATTGGGATGCATTAACTCAGGCATTGTTATCCATTTGATTAGGTAGTAGGCTTAGGGTTTGAGGATGCTTCTTGCATGTGTCCAGTTTATTGTTTTCAGATCTGCAAGTTTTTTGTTCATATTATTAGTAATATGTGTTTGTAGGTGAATGTACTCTATAGCTATTATTTGTAGGTGAATGTACAAAATTACAAATCATCATCATTGTTTGACATGGCATAGCAGGAAAATCCTAATTTATCATCACAGTTGATATAGAATGATATATCAACTATATGGCCTAAGTTTCTAATTTTTAATAGATTATCAACCTAAAACCAACCTAATTTTTAATAGATCATCACTGGAAAAATAGTTTTTAAAAATGGATTTATATCGATGTGGTATTATTTTGAGCCAATAATAATATGCAAGATGAAAATGACTTGTTGTATGCTGAAGTGATTTCTTTTTAGATAAGTATTATTGGTTTTGTTGAGAAGAATTGAGTTCTTAAAATTGATATATCTCTTGCATTTGTGTTGACTTGCCAAATGGATGACTAATTTTATATTATTTTTCTCATGCAGGTTTCACTTTTGGTTTCTAGATCGATTTGAAATTCTAATTGTGAAAATTTCAGTGAGATGTCAAACAACGATCGTGGCAAGAAAACATCAAAACAAAGGGATGTATTTTCATACTTTCAAAAGCCTCAATCCAAGAACCCAAATTCTCTTCATGATTCAAGCTCTTTTGAGCAACCCATTAGTGAAAGAGATGTCAACTCTTCTTACAATGCATCTAATATCCATATAATAGATGATGAAATGGGTTCCTCTAGCGATCAAATTGAGATGAATGCAATTTCGCTAGAAATTGGAAATAACAATGTTGAAGGTTTTTCCTTGGAAGGAAACACAAACCATTCACAATCATGGAAAAGGAAAAAAGGCCAATAGGGCATAGGGAGACAATTCCAATCATAATGGGTCTCAAAATTTCCATTTATTGAACCAATACTTCCAACAAATGAGAAAGAGGCTTCAAGAGAAGTTAGATGCATTATATATAGTTGGAAACTTGGAAAGACAATAAAATTGAAAATGAAAATAGATACAATAGAGAAGTATGCAGGAAAGGTGTATGATAAGGAAATTGTAAATGGTGAGGAGAAATGTATTATCAGATGGAAATCTTATGAGGAATATCGACATGTAAAATATGAAGATGAATATAAGAAATACTTAATCAGTAAGAGAAAACTCGAGGCAAGTGGAGGAATCATCACATCTCTATTTGGAAAGATGATGGAAATAAATTTGTTATTCAAGACGATGCAATTAAGCATTGTATTTCACATCTTATATAGACTTCGTTCTATGATAGATTATCCAGATTACAAGAACTTTATATATTTTCTTGAAGTGTCAAATTTTCCATCTTCTCATTGGTCAGTAATGAGTGGTTGGGAATGGGAAAAATATCTAGCTCAAGTAGAAAAGGATGATTTGAAAGAGAAGATTGCAAATGCTAGGTTTTTTTCATTGACTTTCGATGAAGTTACATCTATTGATAATACTTCATGGATCTGCATGAGAATTTATATGGTTAATGATGATGTTAGGCATTCATATTTACTTGGGATTCATAAAATGAAGGAGAATTCTACATCTCAAAATATTTATGAAATTTTCATCAAGACTTTGAAGGAAATTGGTGGTATGGATCATTTAGTGATTGCAAAAAAGTTGGTATCTGTCGGAGTATATGGAGCAACAGTCATGCAAGGGCAAAAGGAATGGCCTTTGTGTCAAACTACAACTATCAACTTCACCATTTATGATTAGTATTCATTGTATGGCTCATGGAATGAATCTTGCATTTAAAATACTAAGCAAGTTTCCACTAGTTTCAAAAGTTGAATATCTTGTACGTGAAACTCATGCATACTTTTATCGTAGTCCCAAGCGATTTAAAGAGTTTCAACAATTTGCTAAGGGTGTTATGGATGGAAAAAAACTACTAAAAGATGTTGATACACGATGGATCTCATTGAATGGGCCAGCTCAAAGACTATTTAGTGAGTACCAATCCTTAGTAGGGGTGATGTATGAACATCGCTTTAGTGTAGACAAAGCTCAAGATCTTCTCTTTTGATTAACTGATATAGAGACATTATTAACATTGGCTGGAATTCTTCCTATGCTTTATAAAATGAATGTCCTTGTGAAAATGTCTCAGAGTCGCATAATGTATATTGAAAAATACATACATACAAGAAAATTAGCATGTCTTCAATTGGATCATTTGTATACAATGCCAGAGTCTTTCACATGTCCAACGTTTAAAGGTTGGACTACTATCATCGATATAGAAAACATTGAAAATTATTTGAAGTTTGATGGAAAAGGAATACTATGTATGGAAGTGCGCATGTATATGGTTCCATTTCATTATGTTAGTAATATGGGACAAATCAATGAAGATTTCCATGTGTCAAGAGACCAATTCAACAATGTTGTGATTTCAGTGAAGCACAACTTGATAGAAATTGGAAAATCACTAGCATCAAAGATAAGGGAACGATTTCCTCGAGATGAATTATTGGAGGCCATGTATGCGGTATACCCTCAATATTGGAACCCCGAACACAATAGAGAGGCTAAAAGAGTTGACTTTTTAGCAAAATTAAAAAATTTAGTGAACTCATTTGGTAAGAATCGCAATGTACAAGGAGAAGAGATTGAAGGTATATTAGATTCATTAAAGTTGTATCTGTTACACGTCAAAATTGCTCAGTGTCGCATTGTCCCTATCGATCGTCGTAAGTGTTGCAAGTTGGTCGCTAGTGTCGCAAACGATGTTCAGGCATGATGCCATGATAATGACACTAAGGAGACACTTATAACATCTCACATGACTGATTTGAAGGAGGAGAACTGATCTACTGAAGTTAAACAACCTTTTGCCACCT
>SNQJ01S0012414.1:79982-97384 GCA_010110895.2 Picea sitchensis
AATCGACATTTCATCATTGGTCGTTGACTGGGTGGTTTCCCTTGTGTTCGACGACAAGACATCTATTCACACATTGGGATTTGTGCAATGTCTTGGATTCCATTAGCCTTATTGGTGGTTTCCTTGCCTTTGTCAGCAGTTTTCCTTATTGGTTGTTATTCAGAGGGTCTTTATCGTGTACCGCTTATGCATGGCACACTTGAAAGATTCACAGGGTTGTTGGTTCATGAACATGTTCTTCGTCTGATTTCCTCCAAACCATCAAGCTCCTGCTTTGTACCTTGTGCTAAAGGATGAGAGATGCCTTAATTCTCTCCTTTCAGCGGGTCTCCTTCCATCGACTTCAACTCATCTATTCTGGAGATGAGACCTAGAGTCCTATGAGTACCTATAGGCTTGCAATCATTAGTGGCAGGTTCTCTCGCCATCGATAGTTAGGAATACGTCAATGTCTCCTCATCGATGGATTCTTAAAGTGTTCGACCCCGACTCCTTTATTCACACTTGTAAGAATGTACTTGGTGCCTTGATACCTACTTTCATCATGGGTAGGTTGTCTCGTGTTTGTTAATGGTATACCTCAATGACCGGTAATCAAACGAAGTCTCATTGTGTTCAACCTCAACTCCTTTATTCACACGATGTAGACTTTCACCTTTGGCAGATTGTGTAGAAGACTTGAAGACATCAATTTATAGTCACAACTTTCCTGTGTTGTTGCTACCTTTCATTGGACTAGTACCTATGTGAATTCAATGATCATGGGAGATCAGATTGTACTCCATTGTATACAAATATCTTCAGATTGGTTTTGAGACTGGTTTTACTGGGCCTTGTTCGTGACTATGACAACTTTTGGCATGTAGCCACCTTTATATTTCCTATTCATGGCCATGGACAGTTGTTTGGTATATTTTCACATGGATCTGCAGTGTAATTCAAATTGGAATCCATGTATGCAAAGTCAATACATATTGTAATGAAAAACTAGTTCTTCTAGTTGGGTCCCCATTACTCCACGTCTGGATCTTATAATGTATTTCAGCCATCGCAGATACTCCTCTGACCTCACACATTAGGGGGCATATGTTATAGAAATATTTGTCTCACTCTATGCAAACTTGCACAGAGGGCCTTTTTCCATTTCCCTATGTAGACTTGAAGTCCCTTTTTGCAAATACTAGAGCTAAAAACATGATTTTTCCACATATATGAGCCCTACCTATATTACAACATGCGTATACGCAGGTTGTACCACTACAACCCGCGTACATCGAGATTTGTGCCAAAATTAAAAAATGGTGTCAGGTTTCCATGTCACATCACGAGATCTATGATCCTTGGCCTTCCATATACTAGAAACATTCCGACTTGACCCTTCAATTCCACTTGAAGGCTACAAATGGGCCAAATCCGAGCTATGGAAAAGAGGAGAAGAATTCAACTTTGAGAGCAAAGTTACTCTTGAGAAATTATTCACTTCACATTGAGTCTGCATCCCTTTTACCTTTACGTCTGAACACATTGTTCAGCCCCCAAGCTCTTCCCTTATTGATTGAGAACCTCATTGTCTCTCTTATATGAGCTTGCCTTTATTGGAGGATTGAAGTGGTGGAGGCCCAGCTGGAAGGAACTTAGTTTTTTGGTTCCAAATCGTGTCGACATGGAAGTTTTTAACTCATACACTTCTTCTGATTACATATTAATAGAAATACTCTTTTCTCCTCCAATTAATATCTTGTGAATATTTGATATGTTATTCCATGTGCGTATTTGTTATGAATATTGATGGATTATGCTATTGAATGTGCTAACATTATCTATTATCACCATATGCTTGCATTTCTTGGTTGTTGAGGACTAGTTGCAGGTATATTGCTTTGGGTCAAGTGGTCAATGATGGAATTCATCGAATGTCTAGATGAGGTAGGCTTTTTATCTTGTCTTGCCAACATATTTGTTTATATAGCATACTTGAGATTAGAGTTTATTTTTGCAATCATTTCCATCTGTTGTGGTTTACCCCTAGTCATAGAGATATTTTCCTCGTAACACTTATATCAAGATAGATGATGAAGTATATGAAGGGTGTATTTTTGGGAAACAACACATGGAAAGTTTCTCAAATATAACATGGAAGGATAGAGAACGTCTAATACTAATACATTCATATTTTTGTGGTCCAATGGAGACTCTGTATTTTGGAAAGGCACATTATCTTCTCACTTTCATTGATGATTATTCCACGAAGACTTTGGTGTATTTTTTGCAGGAGAAGTCTGAAGTGTTTACTCAGTCTCTTGAGTTTAAGGCATTAGTTGAAAAAAAAGTGGTTTAAAAATTCTCACCCTACGAACAGATAATGAGGGAGAATACAAGTCAAATGAATTTTTGAATTATTGCAGGAAGAATGGAATAAATTGAGAGTTTACCAATTCCTACTCTCCTCAACAAAATGGAGTCATAGAAAGGAAAAACAAGACAACAATTTAAATTGGTCGGAGTATGTTGAAAACTAAGTCTCTTGGAAATGATTTTTGGGCTGAAGCAATGCACACTAGAATTTACACTCTTAATATGTGTCCTACAAGAGAAGTATTGAATTTGACTCTAGAAGAAGCATGGTTAGGATACAAACCAAGTGTTACACAAATGAAAGTTTTTGGTTTCACTACATATGCACATGTTCCTAAAGAAAAGAGGAGAAAAATGGATGATAAAAGTGTGAAATGCATTTTCATTGGATATAATATTGAAACACAAAGTTACATGTTGTTTGATCTTGAAACAAAGAAGGTGATAATAAGCATAGATGTGTTTGATGAGCAATGCATTTTTTAGTCAGAACATGTACATATTAAATTAAGAAAGGATGAAGTGGATATAGGTAATGAATCATATTCTAAGTTAGAAAATATAGATGAAGTCAAGAAGAATCCTAAGTGGCTTGAAAGGGGTCATTCAGAAATAAATATGGATAGAAATTTTGAAAGAAGAATTACTAGATCCCAAAGTTGTATTGTGAATTATGCACTTATGACACAACCAATGAAGATGTATGAACCACATAATTATGTAGAAGCATCGATAAAGAAAGAATGGAATGAAGATATGGAAGTAGAATTGAATGCCTTAGTGAGAAATGATACATTGGACTTGGTCACTTTACCAAAAGAAAAAGATGTAATTGGTACTAAATGTGTTGATAAAAATAAGTATAAATCAGATGGCACAATTGATAAGTGTAAGGCCCGTTTAGTTGCAAAAGGTTATGCACAAAAGGAAGGAATTGATTATAGTGAAACATTTTCTCAAGTTTCAAAATTGGATACAATCACGATGGTACTTGCATTGGTTTTACAATACAAATGGACAATTTTTCAGATGGATATTAAATCAACTTTCTTGAATGGTTATGTGGATGAAGAAATTTATGTTGAGCAACCAAAAGGTTTTGAAGTTCCAGGTAAAGAAGATTGTATTTACACATTGAAGAAGGTCGTGTATGGTCTTAAACAAGCACGAAGAGCATGGTATTCCAAAATTGATAAATATTTTCATGATCATGGCTTAGTTAAAAAATTTATCTGAGTCCAATCTCGATATTTTCCAGTCAGGATAGGACATTATGATAATTTCATTATATGTTCATGATTTGATCTACACAGGGAACACTGTTGAACTGTTTCAAAAGTTTAAGTCATATATGATTGCTAAGTTTGAGATGACATATCTTGGTGAGTTGCATTATTTATTGGGTATTGAGGTATGACAGAAGGAAGATATTATTTTCATATCACAAGCCAAGTATACTTGGGATATTTTAAAGAAGTTCAAGATGTCGAGTTGCAAACCAGCTACAACTCCTTTATAATCCGAGTTGAATTTATACGAACATGATGACTCCAATTCAGTTGATGTTACTCGGTATCATCAATTGGTTAGAATTTTGATGTACTTGACTACAACTCGACCAAATATATATTTTGTAGTCAGTATGGTATTTAGATTCATGTCAGACCCCAAGGAATTGCATTAGAAAGCAACTAAGTGGATTTTGAGATATTTTCATGGTACATTTGGCTATGGTTTAGTATACATATCTACAAAATATTTCAGTTTGATTGGTTATACAGATTTAGATTTGGAAAGTTGCATGGATGGTAGGAAATCGACTTCAAGGTATTCATTTAGCATGGGTTCAACAACAATTTCTTGGATTATTAAAATGAAGAGTATAAAGACGCAATGAAAACAACATCTAAAGCAATGTTTTTAAGAATAATTTTGGAGGATCTACATGAGCAACAGGAACAACCCACTCAGTTGACATGTGATAATTAAAGTGTTATTGAAATGACCAAGAATCCAATTTTTCGCAAGAAGACCAAGCATATTGATATTCAGTATCATTTTGTTAGAGATTTGGTTCAACAAGGTGTGATCGAGATTATGTATTATAGAATAGAAGATCAGGTAGCATATGTATTCACCAAAGCACTATCAAAAGAAAATTCTACAAATTCAGATATGATCTTGGAATATATCCAAATGATCATTATGGGGGAGAAATGTTGGAATAACGATTCATTTGTATGTTCTAGATTAATTATTGTTATTTTTTATATCTCGAAGGTCTGATTAGAGTTAGAGAAATATGCTTGAGATATTTGTGGATACATTGTTGAGAGAATTGAGGAGTGATTGTCGAGAGATTGTAGGATATGATAGTTTCCCTAGACATATGCTCTCTATGTATAAATGTGTGCTTTGGTAATGAGAAAGTTTGAGCTGAGTGTGCATTATTGTTAATTATATTTGCTCCATTAGTTTGCTGGTGTAATTCTTCAATTATCATAATAAATGATACTATATTGATAAACTTACAAACCATCTTATAATTAAGGACCTCCAAACTTGATTGGAATAATGTGTAACTATTAATTATTTTGCACCTAATCATGCATATACATAAGATACAATTAGATCAATTAATTTTATCAATGTCCAACATTAAATGACCAAGAAAGTATGTCAATGGTAATAAAAGGTTACATCAAATAAATATAACAAGTTAAATCATATCAACACAATACACTATTAATTTAAGTATATAAAAAATACATGGAATAAAGTATATGCATAATTTGAAATGCACATTGAAAATACACATGTATAAAATCAACATATGCAGAGACATAGAGACAAACATCAAGCCTCTCTTTTTGTTAGCTTAGTTTGTGTAAAAAAAAATTGGTATGAGGATTTCATAGTGTGGCATCTAGTTACTAGATTCTATGGATTGTCTTATAGAAAAATTATCAATGAAGAGTAATATAGAGGCAACTCAAATCACAATCAG
Organism: Picea sitchensis; assembly: GCA_010110895.2. Classification (NCBI taxonomy): domain Eukaryota; kingdom Viridiplantae; phylum Streptophyta; class Pinopsida; order Pinales; family Pinaceae; genus Picea; species Picea sitchensis. The sequence goes on from SNQJ01S0012414.1 coordinate 85,345, forward strand.
GGGGAGGTTAGCAAGGCTGGGAGAAGAAGCCACATTTGAGTCTCCTCATAAATATTTCTCATTTCACTATGATGGAAGGAGAAGAGGAGGAGGATATTGGATTATACACAACAATTGGGAGACACAAAACTAGAAATTGTGTACATTTCATTGTATTTCAAGTTGTGTTAGTGTGATTTGCATCTACATCCAATGAACACAACCTAAAATGCATTGGAATTGTGTATCCCTTAATACCTTAGTGGACCTTGGTCTAAGTAGGAGGAATAATAAACATGAGTTGTTGTAAGGATTTTTTTGCATATCTAAACCTTAGCATCAATAGATAAAGGATTTGAGATCTACTTGTATATTTTATTTCCACCCTTTGTTCCACCACTTCCGACAAATATTTTCTTGAGGCTTTAAATGTAAAGAAGTTTCCCATAAATGTGAAAATATGGCCTTTAAATCTAGGCCTTGTTACCCCCCCAACACAGGGGTAACTAAAGAGATGATGTCTCGAGGCCCGCAGGTAGCAGACATGGAGTGTTGAGAGCTAGGTGACCAGTTGAACCCACATTGAGTAGATGGGGCCCCTCCTATCCACCACACATCACCATTTATTGTCAGTAGCATAACAACATCTGCCACACCAATATGGCCCAAAAGGACAACATGCCTTTCTTCATGAGGTAACAATTATGGTTTCATGGTAAGTTTCACCTTAGTATTTAAATTATTTGATCATGTTGAAAAGGGCCCTCTCTTGATTATGGAACGTTTGCTTGGAATTATACCTTTTTCCTTATTTCACCTTGGTGGTTGACATGGTTTCCTAGTAAGTGGGTCACCCTCGAGAAAAGGGTTTCTACTGGGGGGTTCTCCTTGAAGGGTCATCATACCATTTTCGGTCATACTTAACACCTTCCACACATTTTCCCCTCCATTTCCTCACCTTTTGGGTTTTTGGGTTCATTGACCCCAAGAAGGGATTGTACCCCATTTCATGGGAAGAAGGGGCTGAAAGCCTAGAGGTGTTGTAGCTAGAAATGTAAAACTTGAAGTCCATAATCTATCCTTCTAGTTGTTATCCCTAAGGTCCTAAGAGCAATGAAATGCATCTCCATAAAAATGAAGGACATTTTAAAAGAAAATAAATAAAAATGTCTTGCTTGATGGGGGAATGCATTGCAATGTATTTTATTTTCTAGTGCATATGACACTCAATTTGTTCTAACTTCAAGTGGCATTGCGGTGCTCTTTAAATTTCCATTTCACATGACACTCAATGTTTAGACCATAAAAAATGAAAGGAAAAATGTTGCATTGCAAATGAAGGGATGTAGTGCACCCTTCACGAAGGCACCCATAAAAGAGACAATATGAGCCCTTGATATGTCAAGAACTCCATGCCCAAATGTACTACCCCTACCCATCTCATACCCACTACATGGCCTAGAGAGTTTCTTCTTGGGAAACATTCCTTGACTTGGGGATTGACCTACCCAATAGGACACCATGACACCCCTCCCATATCTAAATTTGACAAAGTTTATAAGGTCTTTGAGCATTTGTTTAATTTGAAAAGGGGGGACTTAATGCACTTGTTTGGGTGGTTATTTTATTAAATGTGTCTTACTTGGCATTATTCATATGACTTGTGGACCATTGGAGGGCATATTTTCTTGTCTTTACAGGACCTTTCCGAGTGAAAACTATTCATGGAGGGACTAAGACACTTGAAACTTCATAGGGGCTTGAAATCCCACCAGATGGATGTTGCACCCCACTCATTAGGGGCCTAGGAGGATGAGCGTTGCACCTTGGGAGACATCTCAAGAACTTGTACAAGGCTTGGAAGCATGAAGGAAGGATGATGCCACCCTCCTATGCCAAAACATCCCTTTTTTGGAGCATGGTGTCACACTTTGGAGGGAACATTTTTCCATTCTAGTGCACTTGGTGGTGTTGTGGGCTTGAAGCCCCACTCTCTTGCTTGATTTGGGGGTGAGGTGGCACATTTATAGCATGAATTCATAGCCTTTGGAGGATTATATTCACACATGCCACCTTGGAGAGGAGTTTTATGGGCTTATATCCCATAATTTTGTTATTCTTGGTCATTTTGTAGCCTATGTGGGAAAAAAGAGCAAATCAATTTGCTAATTAAGCATTGTAACTTAGGTTTTAGCCTAAAATTATGGATTTAATTGTAAAGTGGAAAAATGTGGAAAAACGTGACTTCGGGTTTCCTCATATAAATATGAGGAAAGTCATTTTCATTTTGATATAACTCAACACTTGATAATAAAACTTCTTGGTCTACAATTTCTTTCCTCATGGAGAATTCACTGTATCTCGTTTCATGTGCGAATGTGGTGCTACTTGATTGTTGATCATTTCTAATAGTGCGCTATCTTCTTGGAGGTTTGTGGTGAATTATTGTGAGGTATTTCTTGGTTGAGCAAGGTGTTTTCTCAATCTATTTGTTGTCTATTAAGTGAATTTTCTGCAATTGTATGGTAATTTGCTTGGTAAACTCAAGATTCGTTGGAAAAACCCTAGGAGGAGTAATAGTGTTTACATCCTCCATAGCTCGCAATATTTCTTCATTTAGCTAAGAGCATTCAATGTTTCCTTCAAGGAGTAGGAGTGTCTACACCCTTGAAGTAAATCTAGGCTAGGGTTTGATTTCTAGGGAGTAAGAGGGTTTACACCCCTAGAAACTCTAAACCCTAGTTTTATTTTTGACTAGTGAGTTCAACGATTTAGAAGGAGGAATTTTGGGTCCTACAAGGGTTTAGCCATAATCCATCTCCACCCTATTTGTTTAACTCTCTCTCCAAGTAAGATAATCTATTTACCCAATAACAAGGCACTAATCTTTGCATTGGACATCATAAATTGTTGCATTGGTAAACATGAAAATTGATGGTTTGGGATTGTTCAAGTTGGATTTGAATTTTACATGCTTTAGACTCTCTTATGCTTCAAGGGAATATTGATTGGTAAAGTGGTTAGTTTTCTGTAATAAAAATTAAGCTACAACCATTAGGGTTGCAACAAAACACTCTTTCTCATACACTTTCTCTACTTTTCTACTGCTAAAAATTGCTTGTAAGTTGTGATAATTAATCTACTGATAATGGGATATTGTTTGGGTGGTTTACTTGCTGATTTCGGTGGTTATAATTTTCTGTTATAGAAAAAAAATTCTACAAGAATACGGCTGTCATAATTATTTGTTGATAACACTCTTTTACAACCCTCTTTTGACATCAAAATCTTGGTTTAAGCATTGGAAAATTGTTTACTAATTGTAAGCTTTCTTGTCCAATATCATATGCTGATTTTGATGGTATAATTTGCATGTCTTATAGTTATCTTGTTGCTGATATATCAATATTATATGCTGCAATTTTGGGACATCAAGGTTTCTTGTTGATTTACCTCTTATCTCAGGGCTTATTTTATCACATATTGTCTTGGTTTGGGTTGTCTAACATTTGTTTCACAGGTACTATCAATTGACAACCATTCCTTGACTCATACTCATCCTCCATCAAGCCTCAATATATTTTAATCATGACCTATAGGGGTGGTTCCTTCAGCTCTTGGCTTCTCCCCTTGCAATCCCTCTAGGGTCAACTAGTTAGCCTCCCTTGTGTTGGACTTATACACCACTAAAATGAGTGGGATATATATTGGGGTGATAGTGATAGGTGTCCCTAGTTGTGTCACTTAATTGTTTCTTGGGTCAATATTTTCCCAAACTACAAACTGTGTGATAGCCTTTTTGGCACCATTGTTGGGGACGATTTTGAATCCTTTATGATCCCACAATGACACTTGGAAAGTCTATCCCAAAGCCTTTACCTTTATCTTGTCTGAAGAATCCATTTGAGAGAATTTATCTTTTTTACTTTTGATGAGCTCTTCATAAAGTTCATTTGGAGAATCCCCAACCTAAGAACCCATCTTCCCAAATTAAGGTTTAATCCTTCCAAGGTTTAGCGAAGAATACCTCCTCATAATTTACATGTTGTCAAAACATCATTTCAAGGAAGTATTCCCTTCTCCCCAATGGCTCGTCCTTGGGATAGCAACATTTACAAGCCATTGAATATGGACACCATCCCTGGGTACCCCAATAACATGCCTAAAGAGTCTCACAAGTGGTTACCCAAATTCACTGGAAACAATGTTGTTACACATGAAGAACATATTGACTACATTGGTGTGGCCATGGAAGATAACGATATAGAGAATGAAGAGGTTGCAGTGAAGTTACTAGCTACCTCTCTTGATGAAGATGATAAAAAGTGGTTCAAAGGCTTACCCGACAATCACTTGCAATCATATGAGGTTTTCACAAAGTTTTTCAAAAATAGATGGACAACAAACTTGAAGGACAATGGAATGCTATTGATGCAATTCCATCAAATGAAAAAGAAAAAGAACTCAACAGTGAAGGAATTTGATGCTATATTTGAAAAATTGTACAACCAAATCTAGAAGGATTTGTGCCCACTAGAAGCAACTATTCTCCTTCTTTATTTGAATGGTTTTGAAGGAAAGTTGGGTTTTATCCTAAAGGAAAAGATGCCTGGAAATTTAGCAAAGGCCAAAGAGGATACTATGAAGATTGAGGAGCATCTAATTAACTCAAAGATTGAACCTTTTCAGTTTCTTCATGCTAGAGAATAACCTAAGAAAAAGACGTCAACTAGTAGTGTACAAGATCCAGTCACAATCTTGGCTCAAAACTTTGATCAAATGAATACCTAGTTTGTCTAGACCCAAAATCATATCATGAACAAGTTGACGAATTTAGAGAGACAATGTTATGCTCCAAGGCCTCGGTTTATAAGAAAACAGAGGGAAAATGCAAGTTGGAAACCGAAGCCACAACAAGAAGTGAAGGCACCTGACACCTTGAATCCTATTGGGATGGTTAGCATGGAAGGATCACCATGGTGTTTTCCTTGTGAAGAACCTCATTGGGAACATGAGTGTCTGAGACAGAGAGAAGAAAAAGAGCTAGGATTTACATACAGGTTGAACTTCATTGATACAACTTACACTCTCCAGGATGATGAATACATTGACATCACAGAAGAGAAACTTCAATAAGCTAGGAAACAGGCAGATAGGTGAGCTCAATTGGAAATATTGAGCCAAATGGATGAACCTTTAAAGGAAAGGTTGAGGAAAAAAAATATTTTAACATATTATAGGAGAAATAAAGTACCATCCTCACCTTCCCCAGTAATGAAGGGGGCATTTCCACCTCCTCCACCTCCATTTCATGACCTGCTTTCACATCCTGTACCAACAAATGATGATTTTAACCTGAATATTGTCGTGCCTAGTATGATTAGAAAGATGAATATGGTGGTACCCATGGTCAAGATGTGTAAGATTCCTTCTGTAAGGGAAGAAATCTTGAATACTTTAAAAATACAATATGAAGTAGGGGATCCTCTAGTAATATTGAATACTATGTATCATGGGAACCAGAGGGAAGACGACCCTCCTTTTTATCTTTCTCTAGGGATAAATAGTCTTTGTTTGAAAATTTTCATGTTGGACTTCGATGCTTCAACAAACATGATGCCTTTGAAGGTCATGAAACAACTAGGTTTGAGGACAACCCATCCTTATGGAAATGTTTGTGGCATTGATTCAAAGAAATTCAAGGTTTACGGTCTCATAGAGGATTTGAGGGTTTATTTACAAGCATTTCCCCACATCGAGATCAATATGAATGTGGATGTGATCAGCGTACCAAATGATTGTGGCATTCTCTTGCCAAGAAATTGGTTTCCTACACTTGGTGGTTTTCTTAGTATGGACCTCACTCGTGCATATATCCCTATGGAGGATGGGACATTTGAGATTCTATATAGTTAACTGGTTGCAAAGAATCACGTAGTTGGTCCGAATAGCCCCGATTATTGGAGTGATTGTGAATATGATGTGACACCTCAGGTCATTGAGGATGATCCTTGGTATTTATTTTTTGCACAAGAAGAATGCATTGAAACACTATTGCCGAAGATAGATAAGTATAAGGAGAAGCTTGATAAATACTAGGGAAAGGACTCGAGATCCATCAAGATACTAAATAAAGAGGAGGGAAAGAAGGATCAAAAGCAAGAAAAAACTATTGAATGTATAGTCAAAGAATATCCTCCCACACAAATTTACATTGAAGATATACCGTATGTTGATTTTGATGAAGGCAACGTTACACTCATGTGGGATGAAAGAAAGAGAAAACCAAAGTATGACAAGAAAAGTGGAGTTTTATGGCTTGGTCCTTATGTCGTCAAGAAGAATTTTGAAAAGGGTACTTACTATTTATCTGCAGTGGATGGGAGGAAGATACCATTACCAGTTGACGGGTATATCATCTGACCCTCTGTAGACGAGACCTGATCTCCACAGGCCTCAGACCCCGGGTAATTAGGTGGGTCATTTTCTTTTCTACATTGCATTTGTGTTCTCATCGTAGGTTAGTTGCATTCATTTATATGCTTGGATTTAGATATTGCTTCTCTTTAATTTATGCATAGTTGTTGTGATGCATCTACTTGAATCATTACATGTTAGTTAGAATTTTTTGAAAAATAATTTCTTTCTTTCTTTCAAAGAAATCTTATAGTTTTCAATTTTGAGCTTTTGAAGTTTTTATTATATGAATAAAGGGTTAGTTAGCCACCCTCTGATGCTCTAATTGTTTTATTGAGTATGTGTAGGAACATGTCATACCAAGATATGTTGAGGTTCTCATATGCTCTATGGTGAGCACATGTTCCCACCAGATGCTACCCCCGCAAACTAAGGGTAACTAAGGAGATGATGTCTCGAGGCCCACATGTAGCATAGATGGAGTGTCGAGAGCTAGATGACCAACTGAGACCACATTGAGCAGATGGATCCCCTCCTCTCCACCACACATCACCATTCATCATCAACAACATAGTAGTGTCTGCCACACTAGTATGGCCCAGAAAGGATAATAGGTCTTGCATCATAAGGTAACAAGTCTGGTTTCATGGTAGTGTCACCTTAATATTTGAAGCATTTGAGCATGTTGCAAAGGATCCTCTCTTAACTATGGAATGTTTGCTTGGAAATTATACCGTTTTCCTTATTTCACCTTGGTGGTTGACATGGTTTCTTAGTAAGTGGGTCACCCTCAGGAAAAGGGTTGCTATTGGGGGGTCTCCTTGAAGGGTCATCGTATCATTTCCTCTCATACTTACCACCTTCCACACCTTTTCCCCTCCATTTCCTCATATTTTGGGTGTTTGGGTTCATTGACCCCAAGAAGGGTATGTACCCCATTTCATGGGAAGAAGGGGCTGAAGACCCAGAGGTGTTCTATCTAGTAATGTAAAAGTTGAAATCCATAATCTATCCTTCTAGATGATTTCCCTAAGGTCATGATAGCAATGAAATGCTTCTCCATAAAAATGAATTACCTTTTAAAAGAAAATAAATAAAAATGTCATGCTTTATGGGGGAATGCATTGCGATGTATTTTACTTTCAATTGCATATGGAACTCAATTTTTTCTAACTTCAAGTGGCATTGCAGTGCTCTTTTACTTTCCATTGCATATAACAATAAATGTTCGAAACATAAAAAATTAAAGGAAGATAAAGGGATTGGAAAAATATTGCATTGCAAACGAAGGAATGTCGCACACCCTCCATGAAGGCACCGATAAAAGAGACAATATGAGCCTTTGAAATGTCAATAAACCCATGCTCAAAAGTACTACCCCAAACCATCTCATACCCACTGCATGGCCTAGATAGGGTCTTCTTGGGAAACATTCCTTGACTTGGGGATTGACCTATCCAATAGGACACCATGACACCCCTCCCATATCTAAATTTGACAAAGTTTATAAGGTCTTTGAGCATTTGTTTAATTTGAAAAGGGGGGACTTAATGCACTTGTTTGGGTGTTTCTCTTATTAAATGTGGCTTAATTGGCATGATTCATATGACTTGTGGACCCTTGGAAGGCATATTTGCTTGTCTTTGTAGGACCTTKCCCGATGAAAACTATTAATGGAGGGACTAAGCCACTTGGACCTTCATAGGGGCTTGAAATTCCACTGGATGGATGTTGCACGCCACTCATTGAAGTCCTAGGATGATGAATGTTTCACCTTGGGAGATGTATCAAGCACTTGGACAATACTCGAAAGCATGAAGGAAGGATGACATCACCCTCCTATGCCCAAACGTCCCTTTTTTGGAGCATGACATCACACTTTGGAGGGAACAGTTTTCCATTCTAGTGCACTTGGCGGTGTTGTGGGCTTGAAGCCCCACTCTCTTGCTTGATTTGGGGTGACGTGGCACATTTCTAGCATGGAATCCTAGTCTTTGGAGGCTTATATTCACACATTCCACCTTGGAGAGGAATTTTATGGGTACATTTCCCATCATTTTGTTATTCTTGGTCATTTTGTAGCCTATGTGGGAAAAAATAGCAAATCGATTTGCTAATTAAGCATTGTAACTTAGGTTTTAGCCTAAAATTATGGATTTGATTGTAAAGTGCACAAATGTGGACAAACATGACTTGGGTTTTCCTCATATAAATATGAGGCAAGTCATTTTCATTTTGATATAACTCATCACTTGATAATAATACTTCTTGGATTGCAATTTCAACCCTAATGGAGAATTCACTATGTCTCTTTGTGTGTGCAAATGTGGTGCTACTTGCTTGTTGATCATTTCTACTAGTGCACTATCTTCTTGGAGGCTTGTGGTGAAGTATTTTGAGGTATTAATTGGTTGATTAAGGTGTTTTATTCATCTGTTTGTTGTCTATTAAGTGAATTTTCTGCAATTGTATGGTAATTTGCTTGGTAAACTCAAGATTTGTTGGAAAAACCCTAGGATGAGTAAGAGTGTTTACACCCTCCATAGCTCACAATATTTCTTCATTTAGCTAAGAGAATTCAAGGTTTCCATCAATGAGTAGGAGTGTCTACACCCTTGAATTAAATCTAGGCTAGGGTTTGATTTCTAGGGAGTAAGAGGGTTTACACCCCTAGAAACTATAAACCCTAGTTTTATTTTTTACTAGTGAGTTCAACGATTTAGAAGAATGACACATTTTAGGTGATATAAGGGTTTATACCTAATCCCTCTCCACTTCTCCTATTCGTTTAACTCTCTCTACAAGTAAGTTACTCCATTTACCCAATAACAAGGCACTAATCTTTGCAATGGAGATCATAAATTGTTTCATTGGTAAACCCGAAAATTGATGGTTTGGGATTGTTCAAGTTGGATTTGAATTTTACATGCTTTAGAATCTCTTATGCTTCAAGGGAATATTTATTGGTCAAGTGGTTAGTTTTCTGTAATAAACATTAGTCTACAACCATTATCTTTGCAGCAAAACACTCTTTCTCATACACTTTCTCTACTTTTCTACCGCTGAAAATTGCTTGTAAGTTGTGATAATTAATCTACTGATAAAGGGATATTATTTGAGTGGTTTAATTGCTTATTTTGGTGGTTATAATTTTCTGATGTAGCAATTTTTTTCTACAGCCATAAGGCGGTCATAATTATTTATTGATAACACTCTTTTATAGCCTTCTTTTGACATCAAAATCTTGGTTTAAGCATTGGAAAATTGTTTACTAATTGCAAGATTCCTTTTCCAATATCATATGTTGATTTTGATGGTATAATTTGAAGCTGTTATAGTTCTCTTATTTCTGATATATCACTGTTATATGCTGCAATTTTGGGAAAACAATGTTTATTTCTAATTTCCCTCTTGTCTCGTGGCTTATTTGATCACATATTGTCTTGGTTTGGGTTGTCTAACATCTGTTTTGCAGGTACTATCAATTGGAAACCATTCCTTGACTCATACTCATCCTCCATCAAGCCTCGATATCTTTTAATCGTGACTTATAGGGGTGGTTCCTTCAACTCTTGGCCTCTCCCCTTGCAATCCCCCTAGGATCACCCATGCCTCCCTTGTGTTGGACTTATCCACAATTAAAAAGAGGGGGATATCTATTGAGGTGACCATGATAGGTGTTCCAAATTGTGTCACACACTTGTTGCTTGGTTCAGTATTTTCCCAAACTAAAAACTGTGCGATAACAAACCTAATTTTGACCAACATTCCAACTAGAATTGAATGTTGTCTCCACATGTAAAATAAATTTATTCTATTGAATTATTGATCCTAAGGTGAGATAAAATGTATATAAGAACTTCATCATGTTTTCCCACAAAATTTGGTCTTCAAGAATGGCCGACAGGTCTACTATATTCCATGTTAATTCCTAGTAGGGCATCTAGTTTACTAGTGCATTTAATTGTCAACCAATGGCTTATAAATCTTGCAAGGTATCGTACAAAGTATATGAAAGGATCGGGGATTAGTTACATTGGTGGAAACTTTAAGCATGCTATTAACATCTATATAGAAATCCAGTTCTACTTGACTGGAAAACAAGGAACTATGAATAGTAAAAGGAAAACACAACTAATGATTTATACTAGTAGATTAGTAGCATGAGATATGTAGCATTGAACCATTAACTGAATTATGATTAAACTAATACTTTCCAGAACACACATCAAAATGTAAACATAACTGTAAAAATAATTCAATCTTTTGCAAACATTTAAGTAATCAAAGACATAAAACAAATATACAACATATTAACATAAACAGGAAATGAAAAGCATTGCCTATTTCCTCCAGAGTGGGCCCTTTCTCTGTGGAGCAGGGTTTTGAAGAAGTTCCAGAGTGCTTGAACTCTTAACCTACTTCAACAATTAACTTGTCACACAAGAACTAGAGAAACATGTATTTAGAACAATAAAGAAATTACAACAAACTATATCTGAGTCTTTTTCAATGCATCTCTCTTTATCGTTTCTCCCCATCTAAGAGGTAGGCATATCCTTTTATAGGATCAACTACTTAATAACTTATTAAATGACATTTAAGGAACAACACACTTGAGAATCATTGATTCTTCAAGATGTTTCTAAAGTCTGTTGCAACCATTAAATGAAACGAATTATCTATTTAAAATAGCTACAACAATAATAAAGTAAAGTATCTTGAATAAATATTGTTAGCACTAAGAGTCACCCTCAGATTTCTAGAGGATAAGCCCGGTACCCATCAAATAGGTTTGTAAAAGTAGATTTATGATAGAATGTCAAATGGACAAAACTCAATATAGCAATGTTTCAACATAGAAATTCTAGGCCATAATGCATAAGCAAATGAGGTTTTGGCTAACTTCATTCAGTGGTTTAAAGAAAAATGTGAGTAGATGGAAGACTTAGTGAGAAGTATGAATAAGTCTGCTATAAGCATCAGGCCTTCTATCAGATAGGTGAATAAAAATCTTAGACACAAGAACTTCTTGATCTAAACCTTAAAACACTGATAATATTTACAACAACATCATAATCAAACATACGTTACAACACAACTATAACATCTCATTTGAATCATTCAATAATGAGCAACCAGAGTAAGAAATAAGCAAGATAATGAAAGGAAACTGACTTCTATTAATCAAAATGTCTTAGATCTCATACACAAAACCAGAGTATGGATCTGTCTTATCAAAACATTACAACAAAGAGTCTATGTTCAACCATTCGAAACCCTTGTAGCTCATTCTAACCCCAACTCTACTCTTGTAACATGGAATATATAGCACTATATGTATTTTCCAGCTCACCAATTCGAACTCCAACCCCTTTCCCAAAATAGAAACAGTTACAAACAGAGAATGACACATTTTAACTGATTTCTTGCTTTTCAGGAGGCATAATTATGAAAAATAGGCTTCAAAATGTCACTTGTAATTCTCAAACTATAACAGTTGTGTAAAATTTGAGAACGGTTTTTGTATATAATCTCGTTATAAAGAAAAAATTCTCTCGATTTCTTGAAATTCATCTCTAGCTGGACGGAATATGTGTCGCAAAAACATGTCTCAAACAAGAAATCATGAAAACTGAAAAAA
>SNQJ01S0012414.1:112477-150822 GCA_010110895.2 Picea sitchensis
TCTCATACTACAAAATTCAGCTTCTTCCCAATCTATTCAAAAGGTGAACAGAAGGATACTGCAACCACTACAACCTCAGCCCAAACACCTTCTATCCAACAGAAGAAGGTCAAAAAGATTGCAGCAATGTGTAAAGATTCCTTCTTCACACAGGCATCTCATGTAGTCAGACTGTTTAAAAAGGTCCAACCCTTCCAACCACATGTTCGTGAAAACCTTCAACAAGTTAAGCAACACCTCTTCTCCAACAAGGCAAACAACTCATCAAGATGCAGATTCAACAAACGCTTTTCCCTCTCCCCTGGGTACTCAATGCAATGGAGACCATTTCTTCCTAAGGAGGGAGGATTGATCCAGGTGGATATCGGTGGCCACCCACCTTTTCCAATTAGCTCAAAACAGTTTTCTGGCAATTTTGGTAATTTACTATTTTTAGCAATTTTAACTTTCGGGGCCATTTTGAGGGCCTAAATGAAGGTTTTTTGGGATCGAGCTTCTCACTGATAGGCAAAGGCTCTGATTGATCCCCCTAAATGAATCTCCTTGAATATACCTTTCCAATGAGATATAGTTCTCCCCAAACAGAGATCGTATTCCAAAGTTACGCCCCGGGGAAGTTGATACACCAAACTACCCAAAACGGGGTCGACAAAATTGTTGGCTTTTCATCTTCCGGGGTTAGGGTTTTGGATTTTATTTATGATAAAAAGGCCTTTGGATTCTCATTGTAAAATCATGTTCTTGTGAATGCGATTAGTGGACACATCTCTTCTCAGAGATAAGTTGCCACCATTCTAGCGAGTCTTTCACTCTGTATTTTTACAGTCTTTGTACACTTTCGCTCATTAATAGAAAATTGTGTATTACTGTATCTCTGTGTTTATGGTTGCATCTATGATACATTAATGTTATATTATTGGATATCCAAGATATATCTGTAAATTTCTTTATTATATCTCTGCTCTCATTTCGTGCCGAAAATAATCTGGATCATCGTGACCCTCTTCCCTTCTTTTGTGTTGAAAGACATTTCCATGGTTTTGTAGTTGGTGGTAATTGGTCCCAAGGTACTAAGCCACTGTGAAACTAATATGATATTAGTGTCTGGAATGTCCACTACATAGAAATATTGTGTTAAGGTGCACTTTCCCAATGTCAATCTCATTTGTGGAATATACATGTCACAAGCCATAGTGTGACCTCCTACTACCTCAACCAAGAAGCCCTCAAATTCTACTGTGGGAATGTGTTTCCTTTCTACCATAGAAATATCAATGAAATTGTGAGAAGCCCCTCCATCAATTAACATTGTTTCTCATTGTCCCTGCACCACTCCCTTCATTCTAAAAGTATTAAAATTGGACACTCTGCTAATAGAGGCAATATTAACCTTCTTGAGTCATGCATCATGATGTGGGGGCACCTCATCACCATGTGCATGCAAGTCTTGTTCTTCCTCCTTGTGGATCATATGTATGTTATGAATGGCTCCACTCTCATCATCATATGTCTCTTTCTCACTTCTAAACACCACTTCTATATAGTTAATCTTGCCTTTTCCAATACACATATGACCTGGCTTCCATGGTTCTTTGCAAGTGAATCAAAATTTCTTCCTCCTCAACCCTCTTCTTGTAGCTTCATCCATCTTTCCCTTGCCCTTGTCAATTTTTTTGGTGTCTCAACCCCTTGTAATGATTGGGGGTCTAAGTGTAAACTTGTTTTTATTGGTTTCTCCGACTAGATCTCTAGTGCACTCAATGAAATCTTGTAAGGTTATAGGATTGAAGGCCTTAACCCATCCACATACTAGTTCAGTCAACCCTTCTATATACATCATTACTAACCTGGATTCTGACATGTCAGGGACCATAATTGACACTCTCTGGAACTCCTAAATGAAGGCTTCAGCTGAACCTATCTTCCTAATCTGTGTGAGATCCCTGAAATGAAGCTTTGGATCCTCCACGTCAAATATATCCATGAGTCTCTGGGTGAATTCAAGGTATGAAGTGACATGCTCATGACCCAAAGTGGTCATCCCATGAAACCACCAATCATGTGCTTTACCATTAAAGTGTAATGTTGCAAAATTGATGGCCTTCTCCTCTTCCATGTGATTCAATTGAAGGAATGCATCCATATTTTGTACCCAAGCCTTGGTTGAAATCTGATTGGATCCATCAAAGTGGGGAATCGCCATTCTTCCTTCCTTGTGCCCAAACTCATTGTCTCCTATGTAATGTCCCTTAGACTTTCGCTTCTTAATTAGGTGGAAATATTCTCCCAATGAAACCTATATTCGGAAACCTACACTTAGAGAATTATATGCTCTCTCAAAATCCTCCCATTCTTCCTCAATGCCTCCATACCCAAAGGCATTTGTGTCCCTTTTCCATGCCTCCAAGAAGTTAGGAATATATGACCTAGGTGTGGTCCTGCTAGCTATGTTGGAATGAGAATGTGTGTCTCTAAATGATCTGGGGTCCTCTGCATGATCTTTATGCCCATATTCCTCATCATGACCTGTTCCCCCCTAAGATCCATCAGCCCTTTGGTTTCCTCCTAAAAGAGGTGGGTCCTTTCCATGTCTTTTCTCCATCAAGATTTGAGAGTGTATACCCTGATGCTTGCACTGTTCCTCCATTATGGCTATCATTATATCCTAGCCTTTCTGAAAATTTGTAAAGGATATCTTTATTTCTTCCTGTCCCATAGACAAATGATTATGCATCTCTTCTAGACTACCCTGCATGACAACTTGGTTGTTATGTAAAGTATCATTCAATTTTTGAATCACCCTTTAAGCTAAAAGTGTTTCTTCTTCTGACCTTGCATTTTATGTTTCATGTGTTTCCCCAATGCTTTCTTCTGGCTCTTCTGTCTCTGGAATACCTGATATGGGTTGTCCCCCATGACCTCTCCTCCTAGTCATTAGTGTTTTATCACAGGTCGACAAAGGAATTTGCTCTGATACCATTGTGATGTTCCCACACAGATTCAATAGGAACTTAGGATTTCTTTTATGATATGTTTGTATTATTGCTTGAGTGTTTTTGTAGGTTTTTCTTCTCAAAGTTGCACTGGACGTGTTGGTTTGAGTTTTATATCATATGAAGAATGAATATAACACAAAAACACATGGAGATAACAAGATACAAGAAATATAACACAATAGAATGCTCGAATAACTTCATATCTGACCTTTACTTAGATAATATGTTGACCTCCATACATGAGATCTACAGATATGGAATAATATAGAAGAGACTAAGAAGTATGATCTAAATATGCCACCCAGATACAATGAGATAGATATGTGAGTCCTCCTAGTTATTTAGTAGCAACATCCAAGTAGATATAGGATCAATTTATTTCCCTTCAAGCCTTGGCACCTCTAGATCTGGTTGAGATGTGCCCCAACCGGCTGTAGCAACCTAAGAAATTTGTCTTCCCTCAAGAAATCCCTCAAACCCCTGGAAAACACTGCCAAACTGTAGATCTGAGAATTTAGAATGCATATGAAGAGATCCCTCAGCCAAAATCTCAGATCTAACCCTTCAAATCACTGGATACCCAATGGATAGTGCGCCCCTCTTTAGAAATTCTCCCAATAACCATAATAAATAAATATGCAAGAGAAAACCACCAATAATAGTTGAGAAAGGACACTCTAGGCCTAGAAAACCATCCTGGAAAGAGATTTTCTTTAAATCTCCCTTCAACTGACCAAATCGAACTATTTCTCCTCCAACAATGCACCCCACTTGCAAAAAACCTCCATATCTATGCCTTAACTCTCCAATCCATTGCATAAATCACCTTGTAGTTGAATAGAATGGYGAGGGTGGAATATTTCACCACCTTGACCAAGATTGGATAAGGAACAAATGGATCTTTCACCTCCTTGTTGATCTCTAGGGTTTGTTTACTCAAAACCCTCAAAATGTTAAGCATAGTCATGGATGGRTTTAACATGTATTCCCTCTAAAACACCAATTAACTATTTGGCTAGTGGTGGTTATCAATAAAAATATCTGCCCATGGTTGTCCGTGAAGAATGAACATCTTATGTCGGCTCTTATATTCTTTGGTAGAAGACAAGTGAAGAGAATGGATGTCCACCTCCAACCATTAATCGATGAATTGAATAAATTATGGGAAGGGATACGTGTATATGATGTATTAAGACCCATCCTATGGAGAGTTATTTTACATTGTATGGCATATATGCATACACCATGCATGATTATTTAGGATTAGTATTTTTCTCTGGTAAGCATGTTGATTGATTCCTTTATATCTGTAATGTTATTTGACATACTTAATTTGGTGCAACCATCTTCTTTGGCATTAGCATGTTTTGTATACAATTACATCGCAGGTCGTGTAATAGAAGGGTATCATGGATGTAGATGTTGTTGAACTTCTATAAAGGCTAGGTGGTCCAACCACCTATGAAATCTGGTGTACAATTGCTTGAGGGAATTCAAGACCATCCTTATAGAAAAGAAGCATCTGCATTTAATGGTAAAATAAATCAAACTTGGAGACCTGAAATATTTGCATAGGAAAACTAGCTTAGGGAATTTGACACAAAGGAGAAGGAAATCACATAACTATTTGATTAAAACGGGGAACATGTGTTCGATGATATTAAATATTTCAACATACATGTTGAGAAAATTCTCATTGGGATGAAAAGGAAATTTCTATTTTACAATCTTCCATAATGGGAGGATCTTAATATTTCCCACTTACTAGATCCCATGTGTATATTCAAAAATGTTTCGTCATCTTTATGGAGACACACATCATTGAAAAATAGTGACACATTGGGTGGTAGGAGAGATCTTATTTGTTCAAATACTAAAAAGAAACATTGGCTAAGAAAATAAAGTAGAGGAGAGGTCAATCCCTCTTGGTCTTTTAAAGAAGATGATGTCCCATGGATTTTGAAGAAAGGTGATCTTTCTCTGGAGAAGGATGTTATATTGGGTGTGAAGGTGTCTTTTTTATATGGGTCAACTTTATGAGACTACTGCATTGTCGAAGAACATTTGTTGGGGTTGAAATCACATGATCTGAAACTTCTAAGAGTATGTACGTTGATTACGTGATTCTTTTTTGCAGTGTAGGTTATGTGATTCTTTTTTTGCAGTATGGTTTTTTTTCATAACAAGAATGGGTATATTTTTCATTAGAAAGTTGTTGCAACTGCACTGGTCAACATAATAATAAAAAAATGTGTAGTCCGTCCAAAAATAGATATTGAAACTTGTCCAAAATTTGGAGCTTACTATCTAAAGAAACATAATAATATGTCGCATAGGATTTTGAAAAGATATCGATCTTATATATAATAATAAAAAAAACACTTAATATTAAGCAAAATTTGTAAAACATTAAACATAGTACTGTATAAAAGCATGATGGTTGTAAGTTTCCTTATGTTTCCCTGTGATGGATTGAAAGTTCTAGTCTACACCCAATATTTCCACATTTTCTTGTTGCCACTATATAGTCTCAGCTTTTTTGGCCTCCCCAACTATTGATCCAACAGATAGCTTGGCATTTGGAGCAACTGAAGTGGGACTTATTACTAGATCCGCAACCATTTATCAAAGTGCAACACACTTAGCTAATGCATGCTACCAATAATAGAGAAAGTTGAATTCCTATTATTTGTAATAAAATCTTCCCATCTTATCAAAACTCTATGAATATTAATGGATTCACACAATGGGAATCTCCTAGAATGCAAGTGATCCATTTTTTAGACACTACATGACACATGCAAAATCCCCCTAGCACTTCCCACCGATTCCACCCATAGACTACCATAACCATTAACCAAACTCTTTTTCAAAGACAATTGACAACAGAGAAAGAGACTTTCAATTTCAAAGTTTGTTTCGCTAACCTTTTGTTTTCCAACATAGAGAGAGGCCCATAAGTATCTTTAGAAGAAAAAGTAGAAGAGACACGATTCCAAACCATCCATACCAAACTAGGAAGAAACCAATACCATAACCATTAATCCACCAAACAAAACCTTCAGGTGAACCGAAATCCCATGAGAATGAATAAGAAATCTTCACAAGACTAGAGGAAAAGCCCCAATTCAAGATAGGATGGAGAAGAGTAAGAATCCACATAGACTCCCAATCTTGCATACCTAAAGTTAAATCCATTATCCCACTTGCAGAAAAACCCAAGTCTGAGTGAAATTGATGAACATACTCCCACATCAAACACCAATTTTGTGAGGGTACCATGGATGTTATACTCTTTGAATGTCATGTTCCAAGATTAAATCATCCATGCCATTTAATGTGCCATTTTTCCTTCATGCAAAACAAATACATTAGTGTGATTTGGAACTTAAGGGATAGGGGAATTTGACACCTTGCTTATAGTTCTTGGGACTCCACAATCCAACTAAGAGGCCATGTTGACCAAACGATCTTCTTGTTTTTTTAGCTCCCTTGGAATGTGATAATATTTGACGATTTCAAACCTACTAACCTCCTTTTGTATTCTCCCAAAAAATATTGTGAGTTTTCCGTCACATAAAGAGGAATGATTGTGCATCAACTTGATAACTAATGCCAATTCCCTCGTAGCAATTAGACTTTTGATATAACTTGCATTGAGAAACTTCAACCCCTAGAAAACATTCAATGCATCCACTTGGTTATTTGACACTCTAACCAGACCCAATCCGAAGGTGATTTCTTGATTTCCCTTGGGATCGAGAAGGATCCCCCCCACACCTACCACCTCTATTTTTAACAATGCATATTATAATATGCTATGCACTCACATTTTTATGATGATTAATTTTGTATATGTTTATTTTTTTAGTGTCAGTATCCTTCACTTGTGCATGGATGTGTGACATGACTTCCCTAGTACCTATGAAACACCATATCTAAATTATTTTCATATGTATGTTGGATTAGATCAAAGGATATTTACATGGCTACTATTCCTAGGTGGTGTCAAGAGATAGTTGAGATTGTTTGTATGTTTGAGAAGGAATTTCCCACGAGTTTCATGGAATTGCAAGTCAATCTTCTAATTCACCTAGTTGATGAGGTTGAATTATCTGGGGTGGTCTCATATTTTTGGATTTTTTCTTAGATAGGTATAGGAAAAGGTTGAAGGGGTTGATTTGACAAAGGGTGAAACCCGAGGGGTTTATATTGGAGGGGCACATAGTATACATGTCATTTTATTATGTTAGTGAGTACATCAAGAAAATTGAGGACACAATAGGTGTAGTGGTTTGGGATGACCAACAAGTAGAGGAAAAAAGAAAAGAGGAGCTACTCCAAACCAATGAAAAAGGGCACATGATAAATAGTAAGTCACTTATCTTTTGCCAAATTTCTACAGAGCAATTTTTTACAGTAAACTTGATGATATATATTCGGTCTCATACTATTTGATTTGATTTCTTGAATACATCGGTGAATTCATAAATTGATCCCAAATTTATAAATTTGTTTTTAACAATGTGGAGGGAACACAACTAAGGGTCGTGTTGTATGAAGACAAGAGAAAGAAATGTGACAATGACATGAAAGAATTTAGATTGTTTAACAATAAAAGCATGCATTGTCCTAATCATTTAAAATAAAATAGGCCAATGGTTTGTCCCAATAATTGGGTGGTTAACCAGATCAAAGATATGGTGCGTCTGGCCATTACCCTCATGGTGAAGAGGATGCACTAAACATAGAGATCGGGTGCAAAAACTTTGTAATAATCTGTCTATGTACATTCACTTTATAATGCATGTTTGAATTATATTGTATTATGTGTTTATTAATGCTTTAGTTATCAGACATATGAAACTATCATTTGTTTTCATTTTTACATGTGCATTTGTTCCCATCTATGTGAGCATATGGACATCATTTTCACATTGAGGATGCCAATGATGGATGTGCCAAACTAGATTGTGGGGTGGAGGTCAAGTTTGACCAATCTATTCGTGCTATCCACTATGATTAGAACTTAATAGAAGGGAAGTTAGGTTATGTTAGAAAGATACAAGAGACTAAATCAATGAAAAAAGGCACATCATAAAGAGTAAGACACTTATATTTTGTCAAATTTCTACAGAGAAATTGTTTACACCAAACTTTTTGATATATATTTGGTCTCATACTATTTGATTTGATTTCAAGAATACATCGTTGAATTCATAAATTGATCCCATTAATAATTTATTTATTTTACAATGCGGAGGCAACACAACTATGGGTCACGTTGTATGAAGAGAAGAGAGGGAAATGTGACACTGACACGAATGGATTTAGATTGTTTAACGATAAAAGCATGACTTGTCCTAATCATTTAAAATAAAATAGGCCAATGATTTGTCCCAATAATTTGGTGGTTAACCAGATTAAAGATATGGTGCGGCTTGCCATTACCCTCATGGTGAAGAGAATGCACTAAACATAGAGATCAAGTGCAAAAACTTTGTAATACTCTCTCTATACACATTGTTCACTTTATAATGCATGTTTGAATTATAATGTATTATGTGTTTATTAATGCTTTAGTTATTAGACATATGACACTGTCATTTGTTTTCATTTTTACATGTGCATTTGTTCCCATCTATGTGAGCATATGGACATCATTTTCACATTGAGGATGCCCATGATGGATGTGCCAAACTAGATCGTGGGGTAGAGGTCAAATTTGACCAATCTGTTCATGATAGACACTATGATTAGAACTTAATAGAAGGGAATTTAGGTTATGTTAGAAAGATACAAGGGATCATGCAAGTGGACTTCCCATCTTTCCAATGTAGTATTTTTAGGTGCAAGTGGTTGGATACCTTTGACTAGGATTAATGTAAATGAAGATCATGATAGTCGGCTAATATATATCAACTCTAAAAATATATGGGATTAAAATATGTAGCCTTATGTTTTCCCAAAACACTACAACCAAGTGTTGTTCTACCTTAATGTGTTGGATAGGGGTTGGTGGTTCATGCTAAGACACGATCTGAGATCAAAAAATCTTTTTGAGAACCACAATCTTATCATGCCTAGTGAGGAAGATAATTAAGGTGATGGTAACAAAGAGTGATATATACATGTTTTATTTCATCATTTATATTATGGACCAGTCATTTTATTATGGTTATCTATAATTGACCAATTATGTTTTTCTTCATTTGATGATGTTGGATATGAAAAATAAACAACCATTTGTCACCATCATGTTGAAAATAATTAAATTGTTTTAGAACTTCAAGCTCTATAATGAACTTAATTGTAAGATCTTCATGTTGTTCCTTAGGGGTGGTGCATAGAAGGTGTCTTTGATAATATATTTATTGTCATACATTAAACTAATAGAAGGGTCTTTTGTATATAAGCATCAAGTTTGGTTTTATGTGTACAAACATCTTTAAAAAAATTCACAAATATCTTGAACTCCAAACTAGATTATTCACAAAAATTGGTCCAACCAACTACCTACACCAAATCATCTATATGTCAAATACATGTAATGTGAAAGAGATCCTTTTTAGTTGACCAAATTAGATGCCTAGTAGGTTAAAGTGAACCTTATCATCCTTCCCCCGAAAAATTTGTTTATACACTTAACTTAATGAAAATGAAGTGTATGGAATCCTATACAACATCCTAATCGCATCAATGAATGCATAATTAAGACCGTCAATGGGCTATAATCCATGTTGTAATGATGTATGTAAAATTATTTTTTATATGCCTAATTACATGAAACTCATTGAAAGAATTAGTTCTTAATTAATTGTTTTGATAAATGTACATGTATGTTTTTTCAACGAGATTAATTATTTTTAATTTCAATGAAGAGATTAACAATGAACATGTTTTTCTATCATTATCCCCCTTAATGGGTTTAAATTTTTTGTTCTTCTTTTAAAAAGTTATTATTAATAGTTAATGTTCATAAGCTTCTTAAAAAAATGTTGCATTATTTACAAAATGGTGATTGATATTATACTTCGATCAACATGCATTAACCACCTTATATGTGATATCTATGTTTTTTCGTCCTCTACCTCCTATATACGACATGTTGTGTGTGGGAGTGTTTGATAATAAACAATCAAATACATCATGTTTGACATCTTAAAATAGTTTTGTGATTTTAAAATCTCCTCTTGCTAATATACTTGTGTATAATAGTAAGAATTCTAATATAGACATACTATGGATACTTTGAATACCATCTTGACACTCAATTTGGTATTTAAAAAATTAGACATACAATTAAGAATAGTGAAAAATATAATAAGATTAATTGAAAGAATAATAGGATATTAAGAACTAGATCTCAACACAATGACAAGTTTCCTACTATGTCGTTTGAAATTTTCAAGACTAAGGTTCCACCACCATATGTAAGGATGGATTGTTAATTTACATGTACCTAACATGAACCATCATTTTGAAATTCAATGCCAAAGCATGATAATCAAATTTTAAAATATTACTCTGTGGTAAATTTAATGATAGTGAAATTCAAGGTTAAAGAATGAAAATAATTAATTTTAAAAGGATTAATCTATGGTAAATTTAATGATATTTGAGAATCAAGGCTAAATAATGAAAATAATAAATTTTAAAAGGATTAATCTATGGTAAATTGGTAATTTATTTTGATTACTTGTAAGAATTGTAAAGTTCAAATCTTTTTTCTTATGTTTGTGAAATTCATACCCCTCAAAATTATTTTAAAAAAATGCTAATAAAACAATTATAATGATGAATACTCTCCTTCCATTTTGATATCTTTATGATACATGTGTAATGCTACATTTTGGGTCAGATGGAGTGCACTGTGGAAAACCTAGACAAACACTCTCATCATCTGCGGGTATTTATGTGGTTGGATTTCGTGCTCTCTGATGGTGTCCATGAATAGAATGTTGGTGAACCGCGAGGCATACTCTATGTCTTTGTCAAGGATCCCTATGGAGGCGGTGGGGGATCTAGTGGACTATTCCCCTGACCCGTTGGTGGGGAAAAGCATATGGAAGTTGTCAATTGGTGGTCTCTCATCATCCAGGTCAGAGCAATTTTTTTCCAAACCAAATTCTAACGGGAGGTTGGGGGTTCGTGAGTTTACTTCTCTGTTTTTATAATTTTCAGGAGTGAACCTCCTACCGAGCCTACATAATCAAGTGTTTTCAGGCCCTTTGGTTTCAAATACGAGGTTGGAGATTGGATTGATTAATCTTGGCTTGGATACAGTAAAAGCAGGGGTGGTTGGCCCCCTCTATGCTTCCTTTTGTTCTTCTTTGGGATTCGTTTCCCCTCTCCCATTTATTTGGTTGGATTTCGAAGGGGGCTTTGGATTTGACCCTATTGGTGGTGCAGGGCCCTCAGATCTAGGTTTTTTAGGGTTTGTTCCAACTACGGAGCTTTTTGGTGGGGACTCGTCGTGTTTTCTCCCTTCCATTGAGTCGATTCTGAGTATTTATTATGGCAAAGGGTGATCTTCAGGTGTGATTGCTTTTATTGATTTGATGATAGTCTCTTCGACATCTGGTGAAAGGGACGCGTGATTTTTTGGGCATGTTGACTCTAATGCAGGTAGAGGCCCTACCTTAGTGTCCTAGGATATTGTAGAGAAAGCACACTCTTCACTCCAGTACCCCCAGCGGCGCTGGAAAAACAAGAGTGTCAAGACCAAAGGAGAAGCCAAGTTGATATTAGGGATTGGCATCTTGGAGCCCGAGGTGGTGGAGATATCAAAATCGGCTCTGGTAGGCATGGCACAGGGACGTCGTTTCAATGTTAATTTGTGAAAGGAATGGGCAGACCAATCTTGGTCATCTTCCCTTAGAAAGGATTCTTCGGTACAAACCCTAAACAGGGGTTGGTTTTGCTTCAAGTTCATATCAGTTGTGCAGGTAGATTGGGTTCCTAGGAATACTTGGAGCATCGATTTTGTTGGTGTTTTATGATTCTCATATTTTGATAGTTATTGCCTTATGATTACAAACAATATTTATTTTTATATCACAGTCATCATAGAATAACTATACATTGAAAATCTCAACTACAACAATACAACGGAAATAACAACATTTAAAAATATTAACCATAAACATTAGCCTCAAAAACACAACCCAAGAACACAAGAATTTATCCTAAGAAACCCAACCTTGGGAGAAAACCCAACAACCTTTCTATAGAAGAATTCAGTCCAAGATATTACCAGTACATCACCATCAATAGCCAAAATATAATACATAGAAGATCCTCCCCAAGGCTAGCATATCCAAGACCTAGCGCCTTAATAAGACGACCCAAAATAGCTAAGAAAGAGATTCTCGAAGTGTGGAGAACCCTCCAAGATACCAAAAAACCAAAAATAGCGAAATTACCAAAAAAAATTGCAGCTACAACTGCCTTGTGCGCACTGCAGAAGGAGTTGTCTAACTGTCCAAATGAAATGACTCAGTCCTGTATTTATACTAATCTGGGTGCCAGTCTAGGGCCGAATTCTTATTTCTGGGTCTTCAATTTCTTTATTAATTTCATGTGGGGCCGACTTATCTTCCTGGTTCTTCAACTTCTTCCCGAGGCTTCTTGTAATTATATAGAGGTGTCGTCTTGTACTTTCTTGTGGAGAATGAATGTCTAAAGTTGAAAATCTCCAACACTCCCTCTCAATGAGGGAGGCATTCTCCATACTTGGATTTCTTATGTCATAGAAATGTTTTCTTCATGAGCCATGTTGATGTGTCATCTTCGCGCATGCATTCCATCCCCGAATATGCATGTGATAACATCTCGATTCCATCCACTCCTTGTCAGGGAAGGACTATACATGGGCCATTCACCACTAACAAAGCCCCGTGAGTGAATGAATCATTACCCTTGGTCATATCAACACTAGCATAGCCTCGTGCATGACCAATCTGAGATAATGTTTTCTTGATGCTATGGGTCATTCACTACTAGAAGAGCCCCATAAGTGAATGAATCATTCTCCCTTGGTCATATTAGCACTAACATAGCCCTATGCATCACCAATCTAAGAGAATGTATGCCCGATGTTATGGTCCATTCACTACTAGAATATCCCCGTAAGTAAATGAATCATTCTCCCTTGTCATATCAGCACTAGCATAGCCATGTGCATGACCAATCTGGGAGAATGTATGCCCAATGTTATTTCTTGTAGAACATCAACATACCTAGGCCATTCACCACTAGCAGAGCCCCATGAGTGAATGAATCATTCTCTCATTCTCTCTTGGTCATATCAACACTAGCATACCCCCATGCATGACCAACCTGTAAGAATGTATGCCCGATGTTGAAACATCAACGCTTATCACTAGCCAAATCAGCATGGATAATCCTATGTATCATCCTCCTAATCCAAATCAACATGGATACTCTGGGAGGATATCTGCAATCTTCTCATCTATGGATAAGTATTGGAGCTTCACTACTCCCTTATGTACCATGTCTCGGATGAAGTCCTGTAAGAATATTTTGAAGTTGCACCACTTCCCAGTTGCGACACTAACTATCACATACTCTATCTCTGTTGTATTGAGTGTTATAGAAGCCTAATTCCAACTTATCCTGGAAATCATGATTGATTCCAAGCTAAAGCACCACCCTGAGGTGCTCAATCTATCTATTGCAATCCCTTCTCAATTGGAATTAGTATATCTCTTCAGCCCCACTTCATCACCTGAGACAAATCATATCCAATTGTACCATGCTTCACTGCCACCCACTGGAACTGCCTTGGCTTCAACCAAATACTAGCTCAAGGTGCTCACTGCAAAGGAAATATCTGGCCTAGAATTAACCAGGTACATGAAGGATCCAATCAATTGTTTGTACGTCATTGGATCCGCCAAATCCTAATCTAAAGCAGAATCACTCAACTTCTTCAGATTTGTCATAATAGGTGTAGTCATGGTCTTGCAGTGCATCATATCGAATCTCATTAGTATCCCATGAATGAGGAAGGTATCATTTGATCTCATCACACCTCTAATCCCAAGAGTACATCCAACCAAGATCCTCCATCTCGAACTCTAAGGAAAACTCCCTCTATCACTGGAGTAAGTCTTGTTGTTCAGTCTGCCTCAATGGTTGCTCCCTCTATGACTGAGACAAAATCCATACCCAGTCCTCCTGACGGGTTTCCTCCTCTGTCACTGTATAAATATCACATCTCCTAGAAGCCTCTTGCCTTTGAAGCTTCTATATGGACTCCTCAACTTATGACACATGTTTGTCAGTCCTAAGAGATGTCTCTCTCCCACCTAGATCGAGGGGGGAACTCCCTCTGAATAAGCAACTCTCTCTTGATCCAATTAACTCTCTCTAAGATCGGGATCACTCTAAGTTTGTACATTCTTGGTTAAAGCTAATCTCATCAAGTATCCATCGATTATGGAGTACCATGCTCCCTCTAAAAAATGACTCCCTCTGAGTCTGTACAATCTTTGGAGCCATCTACTCCCTCTGCATCTTCTGAAGTCTGATCTCCAATGAACTATCCTGGGAGGTTTCTCCTCCCTACTGGATCATGATGGATAACTCCCTCTAAACTCTACCTTACTATGAACTGGTACTAGGTGGAGTTGATTGCCTCTCCATTGGTGGAGCTACCTACTCCTCCCTGTCAATATCCATGTGGAACACTATGTATCCCACAAAAGTATCCTTCTTTTCGAAAGGTTCTAACTTTGTCTTCTTCGCCTTTGGTATATGGATGTATAATATCTTGTATACAACTCCATGTATGGATAACCTGCTCCATGTCTCAAACTAGATACCATCTAATCCATTGTCTCCTACAACCGTCATTATAGCTCCCTCTAAGAGATATCACCTATGACCTACCTGAAACAAGTGCAATAACAAAAATAGCAGACAAGAACAATATTCTTATGATAAGGAAATAGGAACAAGAATAAAAATGGGAAACGAAAGCAACACTTGTCCAATGTTGTTACCAATCATTCCTCTACTTTATTCAACGTTGTTACCAATCATTCCTCTATGGTAACCTGCCCATAACAAAATAAGAACAAAAGACAAGAGCAACACTTTTCTAGTGGGTTGTAACCTCCATAGTAACATGCCCCGGACAAAGACAACAACTTCAAGAACATCTCCTAGAGGAGATCAATTTTATCTTGCAAACAAATGCATAATTAGTACTAAACAATGAACATTTACATAATGATTATTGTACTAACAATATTCAAGTGTCACTAAACATTTGATAGAAAAAAGTAATCAGCAGTAATAGCATTCTAAAGACTGTTGTCCCTGTTACAATATTGATTTAAGATGCAGCAATATAAAAATATCAAACATGATATGCAAACCTAGAGGCTTAATTTCTATGGAGGGTGTGTTGTTCGTCTCAATGCACTAGATCCAATGATCCCTTTGGGTCATTGCTTGGACAAGTTCCCTTGTACATCCCCTACAAACACCCTTGCACTCTGCTAAATGATATAACTTGGAAACATATATAAGTGCATACCTCAGAAATTTGTAGCACCATCCAACTTGTCTTCTAATATCAAGGTTTGCGCAATTGGAAATTGCAACTGTAATTGGAAACTCCAATTGAAACTGTAACTAGCAACTGCAATTGCAACTGTAATTGGAAACTGTAACTGCAACTTGCAACTGGCCACTACAACTGTAGTGAGAAATTTCAACTTTCACCAAGTTGTAATATGAGACCACCATGAGGTGTGCTAGGCTAGGATGAGTTGATCTATGAGAAAATTAATATCAATGTCCTCCCATAAGTTACTCAACGAGCTTGACAAGTTTAGGTCTGTGCAGCGGAAAATTGAAACTGTGCAGTGGAAATATTTCAACTAGCTATGATCCCATTGTTGGTATTTAATGATTCTCAGCTCTTGATAGTTATTGCCTTACGATTACAAACAAAATTTACTTTTATATCACAATCATCATAGAATAACTATACACTGGAAATCTAAACTATAGAAATCCAACGGAAATAACAAGATCTAGAAATATTAACCATGCACAGTAGCCAAAAGAACACAACACAAGAACACAAGAGTTTATCCCAGGAAAGCCAACCTTGGGAGAAAACCCAACAACCTTTCTATAGAAGAATTTAGTCCAAGATATTACCAATACATCACCATCAATAGCCAAAATACCATACAAAGAAGATCCTCCCCAAGGCTAGCGTCTCAAAGACCTAGTGCCTCAATAAGATGACCCAAAATAACCAAGCAAGAGCTTCTCCAAGTGTGGCGCACCCTCCAAGATACCAAAAAACCAAAAGTAGGGAAATTACCAAAAAAACCTGCAACTGCAACTGCAACTGCCTTGTGCGCACCACAGAAGGAGATTTATGACTGTCCAAATGACATGATCTAGTCTTGTATTTATACTAATCTGGGTGCCAGTCTGGGGCCGACTTCTTATTTATGGGTTTTCAATTTCTTTATTAATTTCCTGTGGGGCCCACTTCTCTTCC
The DNA here is from genome assembly GCA_010110895.2 of Picea sitchensis. Lineage (NCBI taxonomy): Eukaryota > Viridiplantae > Streptophyta > Pinopsida > Pinales > Pinaceae > Picea > Picea sitchensis. The sequence continues at coordinate 129,026 of SNQJ01S0012414.1, forward strand.
TGGGTCTTCAACTTCTTCCTGGGGCTTCTTGTAATGATATAGACGGGTAAACTTTCTTGTGAAGAATGACTGCTAAAATTTGCAAATCTCCAACTAATTCCACTCCAATCATTCTCAAAAAATGGTCTCCTTTGTTTGATGCCAGCGAGGAAAGAATGGATGTCGCTCCTATTTGGGTTCGAATCCTAGGTTTTCCTATGGAGTTTTGGATAAAAAGGAGCTTTTCGAAGTTTGGAAACTACTTGGGGACCTATTTGGATGCAAATATGTCATTTTTAGAATACATAGTGATGGTGGTGGCTAGGACCTTGGTGTCTCTGAATATTCGGGAGGGCTTGCTCGAAGAGTTGGAACTAATTTTTGGGGAGAAGTCTTTCAAACAAAAACTCGATTACGAGGGTGTTCCATTTCGTTGTTGAAGGTGCCACCAGTATGAGCATAACGTAAATCAGTGCAGCCTTTCTTTCAGTCAGTGATCTGAGGTATCGAGATCAACTCTTTCTTAAAAGCATCCAGTGTCGCAAAAGGAAGAGATCTCAAATCATTCGGTGGGGGGGCTGGTGAAGGCCCAAACCCATTCCTCCCAAGACCAAGCTGGTGATGAATTTAAATCAAGACAATCTTCTCGTATTGCGAAGGACGTGAAAGGTGTTAGATCTTTTTCTTTCCCAGGAAGTCCACACGTTCCAGTGATGCAAGGTGAACTGAACTTGTGGCTCACTTGGGTAAGCTCACATTTCCACTTCCTTCCATTAACATTTTATTTAACCCTTTATCTCTTCTAGGAGAATATTGGATGGGGTCTTTCAGAAATATCTTATTTCCTTATGAGAGTTATCAGTCTCTTTCGTCGGGGTCTGGCTCTTCTCTTGCTCTGTGTTCTTTTGCTTCCTCCCGGACCTCTTCCTTATTTGTGAGAATTTGTGAGGTTCTTGATTCCTCAATGGACTCAAAGGAGGAAGCCATCAGCTATCAATTGAGGAATCGATCTATACCCTCTACCTCCACACTTTGCCCAAAAAGACTAGAAGGGATTGGCTCAAATCTTATTCCTCCCTAATTTGAAAATACCAAACGAGTTCTAAAAACAACTTGATCAAACTTTGATATTAACTCAGCCCAAGAATCCTTAGATGTCAATTCACAACCACATCCGACCAGATTCGGGAAATTAAAGGACCAATTTGACCTATTTGCAACATGTCATGTGAATGTCTTATCCATAAACTCAAAATGCATGTAAATGAACTCTTATTACCAAAACGAACTTGCTTTGATTTCTTGGAAAAAATCATGCAAGACTTATCTTTACAAGCTTTCACAAAGATATAAATAATACATAAATGAAAACCCACTTGAATGAAATAATCAAGAATCGAGAATTTCTATGCATCAAACTTCCGCTTCAAACTTGTACAAACAAGCTTTGTTCATCTTCAAAACTCTGTACAAATACATATACCAACATTATAAAAGTTCTCTTTATAATTACATAAACGAAAAATAACTCCCTTGCATAAACGAGAGTTATTTTCTATGTAGTAAGCCACTAATTTCTAACTCATACAAACGAGATCTTTCCTATACATGAAATAAAGCTTTGTACAAAGAAAATGAACTTGTATCTTCATGAGCTTGTGATCCTCTCCCTAACTTGTACAAATGAGCTTTTTTATACACATAAATCTATGTACAAAAGGAATAGTAAAAGGATTTTTGACACAAAAACTTGTTGTGGTGTAGTGGTGAGGGTGCTTCTTTATATAGGAGAGGTTGGGGAATAAAATACCAACCAACTCCCTTTATTCTTGGCTTTTGTTACAATAATATTAAAATATATTTATTAATGGGTTTTTTTGTTATAACAAATAATAAATATATAACAAAACCCCGTTTGTTACAAGTCATGTGACCAACTTGGGATAGCGCGCATGTTTGATAAGTGGTTGTTATATTGTTATAACAAAAATATAGCATATATTTATATGTTGGTTGGGCCCACATGTGAATCTAGGGCTTGGTCCCCACGCATGCAATAGAACCACGGGTCGAGGGATAAGCCCTCGACCCTTTTTCCCACTAAATATAACAATCCTCAACAATATAATAAATATTTTCTATATGTAAGGTAAGGTGCATGTGATGGCGTGTTGGTAAGTTTGTTGCTTGTTGCGAGAGAGAGTCAGGTTTGATTCCCTTCAGCTCCAACAATACTTTAAACGAACTCCATTTATTATTAACCAATGGGATGCTTCCACGTGGCATTTTCTCATTGGTTGAACATTGCCACATGTCAAACAATAACCAATGCCACTTTTCAACATGCAATTCATCCACCTGTGCATCATGTGTCAACTCGCCATTGGACCACTTGTCATCATGACCTTGCTTAGTCAGCTTCCAACTAGGTGCCACCTGTTACCCTTGCAATGGTGGCACATGTCACCTCCTTATTTTCTTGTACTTTGAATAGCCATAAATTTTGCATACGAGTTCTGTTTGAGACAATTTTTTGCATTGTTGGAAAGCTCTTGCCGAGGTCTACGCAATGATGTTATTTTCTTGGTCATTTGAGAAGATTGATTCATCCACCTGTGCACCATGTGTCAACACGCCATTGGACCACTTTTCATCACAACCTTTCCCAGTCAACGACCAACTAGGTGCCACATGTCACCCTTGCAGTGGTGCCACATGTCACCTCCTTATTTTCCTATACTTTAACTAGCCATAACTTTTGCATCCAAGCTCCGTTTGATGTGAAATTTGCATCGTTGGAGAGCTCTTGCTGAGCTCTACGCAATGATGTTATTTTCTTGGTCAGTTGAGAAGATTGATTTTTGAGCCTTTATAGATCCCCTAGGACTTCTGTGAGCGTTCTGGATCCTCCTGGACCTCTGTGAGCATTCTTTAGATCCTCTTGGATTACTCCTTCTAGGGGTTCAAGGCGGGGGAGGAATTTTTTTTTATCCAAAGCCCAGAAACAAGATCTTGTTGACCTTGTTGTCAGTAAACAATTATCGATAAAGGGAGCGCTTAGAGAATCGAAAGCCCTGAGAGGAGTTCCCCCATGAAAGTACTTTCTTTTAATTGTGGGGGTGTGGTGAGCCCATCCAAAAAATCACCCCTCAAAAGGTTGGTTGATATTAACCAGACATACATCATTTTTATTCAAGAAACTATGGGGATGAGTTCAGATGTTTCTGCTCTTTTAGAAACTTTACTAAAAAATTGGTGTTTCTCATGCATGGATGCTTGGGGGCGATCTTGAGGTTTGGCTCTTGGTTATAATAATAGATCGACAAAATTGATCAATAACTAAGGCTTTGAATCTGTACTAGGGCATGTTTTTCTATTGACAGGTTTGGGGATGTAGTTTACAATTTTAAATGTATATGGGCCTTACCTTGAGAGAGTTCAGTTTTGRGAATCTCTAATGAGCAAGTCCTTTTTCAACTTTGATGCGTTGATCTTGGGGGGAGGATTTAAACCTTTCGATAGGATCAGTTGAATTCTAGGGACCCYGAGTCATACTTGATCCCTTATGATACTTATTCATGCATATTTTTKAAGGCAAAGGGCTATATGATATTGTTTTCATAAGACTCGGCCCCACATGGAGGAATAAAAGAGTTGGGGTAGAAAGGATAGCAAAACGGTTGGACCATTTTTTAGTCTCAGATCAACTCCTAGATAGCAATTTACAGTTGAGGCAATGGGTGGGTATGAAAGGGGATTCATACCATTATCCCATCTTTCTTGAAGTGGAAAAAGGGATGAGATATCCTTCCAGCCCTTTTAAAATTCAATCCGGATTGGCTAAAGGAGAATAGTTTCATCAACCTGGTGAAGGAGCAGTGGATTCCCATCGATTTTGATTCAGGGGAAGTAGTCCTTGTCCAATTTGTTTCCAACCTATAGAAGGTTAAGCACGCCACAAAAGCATGGGCAGGTCAAAAGCGTGTTTGTGATGAAAATGATCTATCGAATATAGAAGCAACCTTAAAATCCATCTATGAGTCAGCAGTTGGAGGCTATGAAACTCAAGAATCCAAAGACATTTTACTTCAGTTGGAACAAAATATTAGAAAACTACTGGACGACAAGGAAACAACTTGGAGACTAAAGAGTAGAGCTATATGGTTGGAAAAAGGAGATGAAAATACAAAGTTCTTTCAAGCATACTCTAAAGGAAGAAAATTATCAAATACCATATGGAGTCTACAAGATAATCAGGGAAGGGAGGTTTCTTCCTGTGAAGGTATAACTCAGATGGGGAAAAGTTACTTCCAATCCTTATTTAAGGCTAACATTCGGTCTTCCATTGCAAAAATAATAACGGTGGCGGGTTTCTTTCCTCGTTTTGTAGGCGAGGAGGAAAAAATGAACTTAATGGAAGAAATCTCAAAAGAGGAGCTCAAGGAGGTCCTAAGCAGTTTTCAAAAGGACACGAGCCCAAGGCTGGATGGTTGGTTGGTTGAATTCTTCTTAGGTTTTAATGATTTGATTGGGCCAGATATCCTAAAGGTGGTGGAGGAGTCAAGACGGGAAGGGCATCTTTATGCTCCCCTTAACACCATGTTTATCGTACTAATTCCAAAATCGGTCGACCCACAATATTTTGAGGAGTTTCATCCAATCTCACTATGCAACTGCATCTATAAAGTAGTGGAAAATATCATTGCTAGAAGGATGAATCCTATTCTCTCTAAATCAATCTCAAAAGAGCAGTTCAGGTTCTTGGAAAGCAAGCAGATCCATGAAGCCATTGGAGTTGTTCAGGAAGGTTTGCACAATATAAAGACAAGGAGACTAAAATGTGTAGTGGTAAAAATAGATCTATTAAAGGCTAATGCCAGGGTGATATGGCTCTATATTCATATGCTCCTTACGCATGTGGGGTTTGAAGTTCCTTTCATCAACTGGGTTATGAGTTGTATTTCTTCTACTTCTTTTGTTGTCCTTATAAATGGAGCAACTTGCCCTTTTTTCCATGTCGGGAGAGGTCTAAGGCAAGGGTGCTCCCACTCTCCTTTGCTTTTTCTCTTAGTGGTAGAAGGTCTCAGCAGATCTCTGACATATGCAAAATCTCACAGTCTATTTCAGGGTATCTCTATTTCCCCTATTTTATATCTATCTCATCTTTTTTTTGTAGATGATGTTCTTTTGTTTTGTGATGGACAGAGGGGTGATGCAGAAGCTCTCTCCAACATCTTGGGTCTTTTATCAAGGGYGTCAGTTATGCAAATTAATAATATGGATGAGGAAGAGCTTAATCTCTATCAATCTTTCTTTCCCTTTGAGGTAAAGGTTATTGACCTTGGACTAAAGTATTTGGGTTTTCAATTGAAGCCAAACTGTTATTTAAAATCTGTTTGGGCATGGCTGATACCTAAACTAGAGAAAAGATTAAAGGTATGGAGCTTCAAGTGGTTGTCTAGAGTTGGAAGGTTGGTCCTTGTAAATTCAGTACTGAAAGCCATCCCAATGTATTGGATGTCTTTAACTTGGATTCCAAAAGGGGTGCTTGAAAAGATCCGAAGATTATGTTTCAAATTTTTGTGGGCTGGGTCACAAGACAAAATGGTGCTCCCATGGGTAAAATGGGAGATTTTGGCCTTTCCAAAAGCTTTGGGTGGTTGGGGATTCAAAAAAAAATTCCTTTTCTCAAAAGTCGTTACGACAAAATCTGTTTGGAGGATGATTACCACAACCAGCTTATGGAAAAATATGGTCAATCACAAATATATTCATCCAGATTTCGGTGTGGAGTAGATTAGGATCCCTCAGAAGCAAAGAGTTGTATGCTCTATTATCTCGAAGGCCATAATCCAATCTTTCTCTATGGTGGGAAATGGACTCGCTTGGAGGGTAGGGAATTGTACATAGGTTTGTATTGGCTCAGATCCATGGTCAGGGAGTGAGGGACTACATATTTTGTCGCTAGATCTGATCTAAGAACTCCACTCTCAAAGTATTTTCCACCTAAACCAGGTTGTTGACCAAGGGTGTACCTTTATATGGAGTTAAGCGTGGTATAAACCAGCTCACCTGGCTCTGGAAGGGGAGTTTGATGTTCAATGGAAAATTTTCACCCAAGATTTAAAAACCACTCATATCATAACAGTGGACAGGGAGGATGAATTAATATGGAAGCATGCACCATTGGGCATGTTAATTGCATTATGTGGGATAACTAAGGAGATGATGTCTCGAGGCCTTCTGGTTGCAGATATGGAGTGTCGATAGACCAAATGACCAGAAGTGTCCACTTGCACATACGAAAGCTTGCTCTATCACCACTTTTTGATCCATTGTCAACGCATCCACCACACTGGCTAGCTTTTGGGAGGCAAATGGGTCTTGCTCCATGCGGTACAAGTCAGGTATTGTGGCAGGGAATCACCCTAATATTTGAGGCATTTAAACATGTTGTATTTAACCTGCTTTTGATTATCGAACACCTGCTTGGACATTATGTTTTTGAACCTGTTTCACCTTGGTGAGTGTCATAGAATTCCTAGTAAGTGGCCAACCTTTGGGGAAGGTTTTTGACTGGGGGTCCCTTGAGGGGATTTTGTACCATTTCCGACCAGACTTACTGTTAGTGCTAGAAGTTGCCCCTATACTTCTATAGGGTCAAGCCTAGCACATCTTAGTTATTGCAATAATTTTTTGTAGATGGAAATTAGATTATGGGTTAATTTGATGGTTCAATGAGACTAAATGAGAAAGGAAAAGGGCAATAAACTAACTTTAGATCAGAGCCATACCATTGGACATGGAGTCAAGTAAACACCCTGTTAGATTGAAGGCCAGTGAACTGCATATCAAACAAAATACTTATATGATGGTGGATAGAGGAATGGAGAATGTGACAAATAGTAGAACATCCACCAAATAGATATTCTCTCTGCAAAATGGATTTGACGGGTACTTGAACAAAGCACACAAGCAACAGGCAGATCACAACAAATTCTTTGTTGCTCAAGAATCTATTGTTTATGAACAGCCATTGATTCTCAATGTTTGTAACTCATTCAAACAAGAGGAAAAAGAAGAATGGAAAACGAAGAGATCACAATCTGATAGCACAATTCACATGAATGTTCAATGTCAGAAATGAATACTTAATAAAACTGTCCATAGGCTTACAATGATCCATACACAGGCAATCTGCCCAAAAGCCACCTCGCGGGCCTCCCCCCCTCAGGCCTCCTTCCAGCCCCTCGGGCCCTTCTCAACTTATATAGTTTTTACCGACATCAAGCCTCAGCAATATTCCAATCTAGATCCTACTTTTATGAGATTACAAAAATAAAAATAGTAATGATCCGAATACATATGGGAATACTAAAGCTAAAACTATTACAAATATGAAATTAGAATAGTTAAGGCTAAGAATGTGCTCGAATACTTCAAGTTGTTCCTCAATAAACTGATTGACCACATATATCCCTTTGACCTAGGAATCTGCCTTCCAATCCTGATTACTGCTTTTTTCCATTGCCATATGTCATCTTCCTTTGCCATAAAATCCAGATGTTGATTGTGTGCTTGCAAATCTGAAGAAAACTAACTATTTTTTTTTTAAATGCTTTATCACCAATGAGGTGCCTCGATGCTTAATATCTGGAAAGATTTGATAAGCTCAATACTTTGCTGAAAATCTGGGAAGACTGCAAAATTTCTCTCACGAATCTGATATACTTTGAAAAATCATGTAAGTTCAAGGAGAAATTATGCAAGAGATATAAAACCATAAAGAATTTGGTGGTGCCATCCTTCTGAGGTAGATCACTTGGCAATTTATACCCTGTATTCATTTTCTATATTGTTAAAACATTCGCTCTCATCTTCTGCGCACCATTATTGAGTAGGCAATGCTCTGTATTTTTGTTTTGCCTATCGTAACTGTTACTCAACTATCTAGAAAATAAACACTTCGACAACTCATTGAATTGCTTTAGCAATTGATATGTGTTATCGATTCCCACCTTAAAACCATCAATGTTTGAATCAATGGTTAAAACAAACCCATTTTTTTTTATCTGCGATGCACATGAAGCCAGAACCAATCCTTTTCACTACGCCTTGAAACATCTCTGCTGAAGGACCTTGAATACAAGCAAGTGCAATTTCAACGACTGTGCCAAGGCATTAATCCTTTGCTGCATGTTTCATATACATGTCAACGATATGCTATCAGCATACTGGAAGCTTGAACTCTGTCTCTCCTTGGCGCACAGGGTATCTGGGCGTTTTTTTCATTTGAACTTGCCCTCACCATTTCACCATCGAATGTGCCTTAACCTAGCACATATGCAAACTAAACCCTACATTTGATAATCAAGAGAAAACATGCCTTCTTTACTAAACGAATTTACACAAGGAATTAAATTCTCCCTCCTGCGCTCTGCCTGCTGATGCTTGGACTAGGTCTTAAGCACTTGCGTTCCCTTTGACAGTCCTCGCAGTTGTGCTTCTGCCTCTGTATGGTCCTCATTAGGGTTGTAAATTTGCTTTGAATCAGACTCATTAACAATTTGCTGTAAGTTTGATAAACTCACCAACACTCCACTTCAAAAATGTTTGCATAGCAACTCGGCTCTGCCAGATCACAATAAGACGCAGCATCTATTTAAACCAAACTAATCCACCGCCCTGGTGAATTCTCACCTTGTGGCGCTTTGACAGTTGCTATGTACTTGGCGTTATAACTCGATTTCGTGCTGAGCTTTTGCATGACGTGGATTTGCGTTGCCAGAATTAAACCCCAGGCTCGTGGCATGAGCTAACTGATGGACACATGCGCAACATCCTCAAGACCTGGCTATGATCTATTTGTGCTTTTACTCATCGTTTTGCCTTTCTTCTTGACAACTATTCATGGACAACGAACCTCCGCATAGCATTTTACTCATCGCTTTGCCTTTCTTCTTGACAACTATTCATCGACAACGAACCTCCGCATAGCATTCGATGAGTGTTTCTTCCATTGAGATTTGGCGTGCAATGCTGTCAGTCTTTAGTATCACTATCAGGCTCTTGTAGTTTGAATTTTAGCATCGATAGCATGAATATATTGCGGTGAACACAAAAATTTGATGCTTCGTGAGCTCTTCCTCCATATGACTTAGCTTTCACTTGGTGTTTAGCACTAGGATTTCGCTTGATTTTGACTTGTAATGTGTTGATGCAGGTGCATTTGGCTCTGAAAATTAGCCCTCGAGCCAATATTTTTCTGAGATAAACATGAGAACAAATTAGATTTTTGCCAAGATGATCATGAAGCCTGTTACGAAACTTGAAAGCAAAGCAACACATTGACAAGATAAGCCACAATTGGCTTGCCACGACCATTTAAATTTGCCAGAAATTGCACTTTAACCATTTAATTAACGCTGATTTTACATCAGTCTTAAATCAGCGCCCCTTAAAAAATTTCATAAGCACAATTTAGGTGATAACACTTACCACTTTCTGCTCATTACATTCCCATCATATTTCCCTCTTCTATGCCCTTTGGCTTTAGTGACCCAAGAAGGGCATGTGCCTCATCTCATGATAAGAAGGGGTTGAAGACCCAAAGGCTTGTAGCTGGAAAAATATAAAATCCAAACCATAAACCTTCTATATGCTCATGATCCCGAGGACAATGGAACGAATCTCATAAGAATTGGTGGGACCCGTGAAATAATAACTAATAACAAATGCCAACCAGGGAGGGGCATGCGTGGGCATTGTTTTTAATGCTTAGGTAGAAGCCCCACACGTGTTCCCAACTTGGGGAAGCATGATGTGACCAGGGTAGTGTCAAGGTGGGAACGATTTTTATTTTTTAGGTAGAACCCCCACCTCGGCTTCAACCTGGAAACATCCTAAACGAATTAAAAGGAAATGAATGGAATTGGAAAAAGGATGCATTGAAAACGAAGGTGAAGCACACCCTCTACAAAGGGACCCATAGATGAAACAATACGAGCCCTTGTATGTCATGAAACCCATTGACCTATTAAGTCAAAACCCCTATCCATCTCATCATCCATTACATGACCTTGAAGGGGCACCCTTGGGAGCATCTCCTACTTGAGGGTTTTTCTCTACCCAATAGGACTTTTGTGACACCCCTCCCATAACTAAACTTGGTCAATTATATAGGGTCTTTGATCATTTGTTTGATTTGATGAGGTAGTTTTTATGCACATGTTTAGGTGCCTTGATTATTAGATGTGATTTACACTTTTCATGACATCTTTGACTTGATATATTTGGAGGGCGTACCCTTTTGTTTTGCAGGACCCTGCTTGGTGGTCAATTTTGGAGGAACAAGCCTAGCTTGGGCTTCCATGGGGCAAGAATCCCACAGGTTGGATTCCTAGGGACCACACACCGAATCACAGAGACATGCCTTTGGAGGCTTACATGGCATCATGGAGGATCTAACCTAGCCCCTACCACCCAAACATTTTGCTTGAAGGAGGCAAAACGTCACATTTTTTAGGCTTGACGTCATAGAGGAGCTAGGGTTTGGTGTTGATAGAGTTTCTCATTGATTCTTGGCATAAATTGATGAAGAGAGCACGTTGACTTGAGGGAGAAGGCCATAGCACATGAAGAGAGGGCCTTTGGAGGACAAATGTTCCATCCCCAACCTCAATGACTTGTCACATATGCCAAAATGTCTCCTAAAGGGGTGATGTCATCTTACTTTTATGGTGCTATATTTTAGTGAATGGATGAGGAGGAGTGATGCGCACCTCTTGGATTATTGTTCTCCTGATGCTTATGGTGAATTTGCTTGGTGAAACTAGGGTTTGATCTCTCTCTCTCTCTTGGAATAGGTAAGGAAAAATTTGCATTGTTAGTTATTTCTTGTTTTTTCTTAGTTATGGTTGTTTGAAACCCTAGGAGGAGTATGTTGGATACACCCTCCATTAACCTTCATCTAATTTTCTAAAGTTTACAAGTTATTTTTCAAGGGTTGCTAGAAGGAATACAAGTGGATATACCCTCTTAGATTTGCCCTAAGTTTGATTGGCATACCCTAGGAAGTAAAATGGATTACACCCATAGGGTCTTTGTTAATCTAACTCTTTATTTTAAGACTCCATTTACSCAATTTTCTGAAGGCACTAATCTGATTTTTTCATTGGAGAAATAAAATAGCGCATTGGGAACATGATTTTCGGYCATTTCAACTTTCTGCAGTCTGGGTTTTGTTCCTTGTTCCTAGCAGATCTCTTAGCCACTAGGGAATCCCCTCTAAAGGGGTATTTCTTGTTGTTGCTATATACTTTCATCTTCAGCCATTAGGGCTCCAGAAACCCTAACACTCTTTCACTTATAACTTGCTTTTCAACTGTCGTAATTAGCTAAGAGTTTGTCACCTTTATCTACTTAGTCTAGCGCAACTTTTGGGTGGATTCTTTGTGAGTTTTAATGGTTGAATCTCTTGTTGTAATAACTTGTTTGTTACATCCATAAGGATGATTATTATCTCTACAGAAAGTGTTTACTATAGCCTTTCTTTTTATGCTAATATCTTTCTCCTTTATTCTTGAGTTTTACTAGTGTTTTCACTAGTTTATCTCTTGCATCATTTACTTGATTTCTAGCACTTGCTTTAGAAGCTAATTGTGTCTTTTCATTGCTGATGTATACTATTACTAACTGTTGCAATTAGATACAGCACGCTTAAATTTCTTGTCCATCATATACTTGGGCTTGTATCGTTGTTTTCCTTGTGCCTCGGGTAGGTACAATCAACATTTGCAAGGTATACTACTTCTTGGCAACCCTTGGCTACCATCAAGACCTTACTCAAGCCCTTCTCCACACAAAGAAACTTGACCTATAGAGGCATTCATTCATACATCACACTTTCCATGTCATTCCCCCCTAGGGTCACCGGGATTCCACCCTCGAGGTAACCACTTCACCTCTAAAGTGATGAGAACACCTATCTAAGGTGACAATGGGTAGGTTCTCTCTTAGTTGTCGCCATTTTAGTGGTTGGGTCGGGCTTTTCCCAACCTACAACTTGTGCGATAACATGGCACTTATACTCCCACGCTAGGTTACATCCAGTTAAATATTGTTCAGCATTTAAGAGACCCGATTTGGTGGTGGAAAGGCCTATGGAAAGTTCGTTGTCCTCTAAAATCCAAAATATTCATGTGGTGCATTATTGCAAATAAAGTCCCAACCCGGGACAAAATGAAGAACCGACAAATTGAAGGTCTAGGTTAGTGTGCTCTCTATAAATCCAACAACGGGATTTCTTTACACCTTTTCCTAAATTTCCCTTTTGTTAAGCATATATGGCAGGAAGCTTCGTCTGTGTTGGGTCAGGCTTGTAATTGGTCTGGTCCTGCGATAGAAAAGGCCTGGAAAGATTGGGTATCGAAACCCTCAAATCTAAATGTTAAAGCACTACCATTAATAATTTGTTGGGGTGTCTGGATTGCTAGGAACTTAAAAATATTTAAAGATAAAACCATAACACATGATATTGTAGCAGCTCAAGGGCTTAGCATCCTCTCCCAGTTTCCACGGGAAAAGGATATTCGGCCTCCAAGGGGCTCTTTTCAATGGAGATTCATAAAACAATTATCAATCATGTGGGTGAGGGGGCTCTATTTTTCATCTTTGCTTCCCACTCTTTCAAATTAACTATGGGGTTAGGGAAAGGAACAAACAATTTTGCAGAATTAATGTCTCTCAAGCTCCTCCTTCTCTTTGCTTTAGAAAAAGGAGTATCCTCTCTTCATATTTTTGGTGACTCCATGGTTGTTCTTAATTGGGCAAGGAAATCTCAACAATGGCATAACATTCAGCTCCTCTTTATTCTTGAGGATGTTTACATGAGTTTGGATTCTTTTGATATGGTATGTATTCTGCATGTTTACAGGGAACGAAACATGGAGGTAGAAGCATTGTCTAAAGYAGGCCTTCAGTTGGATTATGGGAAATGGAAAATTTTAGAAGATAGGAATGGCGAGCATTTTGAATGTTTCCACAAGCCCTTTATAGAAGATCATTCTCGCCCARGACAAAATGATTAAATGGATTAAATTTTTCATCTTATTTAGAGGTTATGTTTTGTATTATATTTGTAAAAGCCTAATATTCAACACTCTATTTATAATCAGCTTGAGGCAAGAATATTAGTACTAGTTATATGTAAATATGGTGGGACATCAGTTTTGACATCCTCATAGTATATTTAAGGGTTGTATACATAGGGTATCCATGGTATTTTGGGGGGGAACTCTCAAAATGGTAGCAAAAACATGGACTCCATTTTTTCTACTGAATGTAAATTTATTTTCTCTTCGGATGAAATACAATTTTCGTTTTTTTTTTTTTTTTAAAGCATGTAATGCCACATTTTAAGATTTGGATTTTTTTTAATTCATAGTGCCATGCCCTTTTCCAAGGCATTTGTTTTTAAATAATATTGTCAATAATTTAAACAACTTTCTTACCTATTAAAAATATTAATCTAATTTAATATTGTTATTTATGAGTGACTACATTTGATGGGTATATAGGAGTTGAAAAAATATATAAAAGAAGAAAAAGAAAATTGAAGTACTGAAAGATATTTTAAAATAGCAAAGTCAATACATTATTATTTGACTTAGAAAAAGTTAGAGAAAAATGACCAGAGAAGACACACACACATGGTTAAATCAATTAGGAGTAGTGATGGAGGAGGGAGAGGAGGAACTCTTGGACTCAATTTTTAGGTTTAGATAAGAATTTATCGATCATCGGAATAGAAACAAGGCTTCAAATTAAGGGTATAGATTGAAGATTGACGAAGAGAATCTGGTCTCCAACTACGGGCCTTAATTTTTTCCAAGTGCTAGGTGGTAAGGGAGAATGTTTTGAAGGAAATATTAGGTTCCTTATATAATTCCCAGGTGTAGAAATCGAGAAGAACTGTATCTTTTTATAAGATTATTATTAACAACTATTATTATCAAGGTCAATTTAGTTGAAGGTCTTTTTTTTATCTCTTTTTATATTTAATATAATAATTTAGATTTATTTTCATGATTTAATAGAATATTTGATCATAAAAAAATTGATTTCTAAAATTATTCAAATGTGATTTACAATTGTTTTCATGATTTAATATGTATGCAAGATGTTAACACTGCTTGAAAGATTAATATTAACAACTATTATCATCAAGGTTCACCACAATTAAGGTTAGTTTAATTGAAGGTCTTTTTTATCTCATTGTATATTTAATATAAAAATTTAGAATTATTTTCATGATTTAATAGAATATTTAATACTAAAAAAATCGATGTAAAAATATTAATCAGATACAATCGAGATTTGTTTTCATGATTTGATATGTAATGTTATCACTAGGTCAAATCGGTTTAGCCCAAGTGGTTTGTACTGAGGGGTGTTTCCCCCCCACCCAGGTTCAATTCCCGCAAGTGACATGTTGAGCTCTTAAATGAGCAAGGTATTGAAAAAGTCTCGACTGTCTACAAAATTTGGTTTACCCCAGGTACCATCCTCGAAATGAGGGGAAGTGCCCGGTGGGTTTCCCTAGGCTCTATTCCAAGTTAAAAAAAAAAAAAATGTAATGTTATCACTATATAAAATTGGAGGAATAATTATTTTCATAGATTTAACTATAATAATTTAATTTTATCAAAATTATTAAAATATATATAGTAGAAATATTCAAGAATAAATTTAAAAAATATAATTTAAGTCAAAAATTGATTTAAAATACCCCGGATCGGGTGCCACGTAGAGAAGATGGGCCACGCGGTGATGAGATGGGCAAAGCCTTAAATATGGGCCACGCGGTGATGAGATGGGCAAAGCCTTAAATACGGGCCACCCGCTCCCATCCCCTCACCATTAAGATGGGAGCAAGCCCGAGATGCCAAGGTTTTGGGACGAGGCCTCTCGTGCGCGTGGAGAGGACGGGTGCACAGGGCACTAAAGGATCAGCCTTAATGGCCAAGCGTGTCACGCTCACATCCATGTTTATCATTAGCTATGCGAGAGATGCATTGTATTGTGAGGTTGTCCAGACGAAGTTTGAAATTCCGGGGAGCAGGTGCAACACTAGCCTCCAAGCCGAAGTTATGGTTACAGTCCTCATTATCCATATGCCAAGGGCAAGAGGTCGGCCTCGCAGAGGCGCAGCATGGTATGAATTTGACTCCAAAAGGAAGCGCCAACAAAAAATTGAGAAGGCGTTGTCCATAGCACGAAAGCAACAAGCCTGTAAGACCAGGAAGCCTAGGATGACTCCCATGGCTTATGTGGAGGAGATTGTTCCGGAAGAACCCTTCCAGGTTCCTCTGGAACATCTCCTCTTCACTGTGCCAGACAATTGAGATCCGCCAACTTGCTTTCTGGAAGAAACTAGGCCACAAGCATCTTCACCAACGCATAGTCACAAGGAGGGCGACACAGAATGGGAGTCTCTGGTTGATGCGGAAGCAAATATGAACCCATCAACATACCAACTTTCAAAGGAAGCGGACCAGCAGGAAGCTTGGAGAGGACAACAGCATGGGCATGAGAGTGAAGACACGGAGGACATCCAAGCAAAGGAGGGTGGCAAGGCTCCGGAGCCACTCCCCCTCTCCTTCACTCAGGAAGAACGGCATGACCAACCTCCATGGCTCAACCTGGACCACCTGGTGTTGATTTTTGAAGCAAGGAGCCAGGTGGACGACCAAATCCACCAAGCCCTCCAAATCCACCAGTGCCTCGACATGATGTATGATGCCTATTTAAACACGTCACCTGGGAGACGTTGCCCAACATGTGCTCAGCCCTTCGTGATTCTAGCCAACTCAGGAAGAAATGATAGAGTTGATGAAGGCACCAGGTAATTGCTATTGTGAATGTTATGATCAGAAGTTTGATTTTGTTTAGATCTAGAACTTTAGCCCTGTTAGACTTACATTATGATGCCAGTCGTAAGCTTTGGAAACAGTTTCAGACTCATGGCCGCCATCCGTCCTAGTTTCCTTTGGGCAGGACAGATGGCAGACCGGTCTTTTTGCAAACAAGCTGCATAGGAAGCCAGATGTCTCGGTTTCCTTCTATTAGGCGGGACAACTGGCATTCCAAACGTTGTTGTGAACCTGCTATGCAATACAAATAGGATCCACCTCTCTTTTTTACTTCAAAAAAAATAAAAATGATTTAAAATATTAATGAAATCCAAAAATCATTAACGAAATCATTCAATAAAGTTTGTAAGCATGTTTAATTAACATGTTATATTTTCTTTCATAACAAAGGATTCACCTTGAAAAATGATTAAACATGATATAATGACAATAAATGATTATAACTAGAGTTAAACATTATATAACATCTCAAATTTGAAAGAGTAATACATCCTTAATTTTTAATTTAAAAATAGAGAAAGCGTTAATAATATACATCGTAGCAATCAAATAATACATGTCAGCAATAGTTATAATCTAGGTCTACCACTAAAGCCAGAGGCATAAGTATCTCCAGCACCATTTCCATAGGCATTAGTACCTCTATTAGATAATAATGCAGAAAGTGGAATCTAAGGAGGAGGTGGTGGCTAGTCTGTTGCTAGAGGAGGAGATGGTGGTTAGTCTATTTTTGAAGGAGGAGATGGTGGTTGATTTTGTGTTGGAGGAGGAAATGGTGGTCTATTTATTGATGGAGGAGGAGATGGTGGTCGATTTTTTGTTGGAAAATGAGATCATAATCAATCGACTATAGGATATGGTGGCCAATCCAATTCTAGAGTAGGAGATGGTGGTCGGTCTACTCATGGAGCATATGGTGGTTGTTCCATTGTTGGAGGAGATGGTGGAGGTCGAGGAGTGTTGTTCTCAATGGATGAATTTGAAGAAGAAGGTTGAGAAGCTCTTAATCTCTCAAGTAGATTTAGGGCACTAACAACATGACACATCAATAACATCATATCATGAGGAAGGCTCATCCATATTACTACAAGCTCAAGGTCATGCATGATCTCTCAACCTCATATAGGGACCACTCTTTGGTGAGCCATCAGTGCACATATATGATTAGCCCTTGCTGATGGAATTTGTGATTTGGCCTTCATGGCATGTCAGGTCTCTGCACCTAAGACAATTTATCGGCCTCATCCATCTTATCATCATGTTGGGGAGACACCTCCCCAACATACATCTCAACATATGCAATAGTGGACAATAATAATTATAGAAAAGTAAACAAAATCTTATAATCAATTGCATGTGCATTAAATATGACAAAAAAATATGCAACTAGATTAATCAAAATATAATAATAATATTAGCTCTCACATCTAGTGGCTTAGATAGAGTAAATAGGATGTTTTGACAACCTCGTCAATCCATCCCTGCATATGGGTACTATACAATATTGTGGATGTAATCATCCTCACCAACAAATAAATATAGTACATCTATACTAACCTACCTAGACAACCACTCTAACTAACCCCTCTTAGGAAACATTTTCCCCCACATGTACATATGCACATCAATCATTGTCTTGGGAGGGAGGCAATCAAATGCAGTTTAAGTCACTGAAAACATCGCAAAAAATAAAGTAAATAACTTTGAAAAGGGGAAGACAATCATTTCATCAAACACAACCTGATAGTAATCCAGAGAAAAATAAAATTGTTGCAAAAAAATGGCAAACCACCTAATTAGTCTAGTCCTCTGAGCTAAAACATCTACATTGTGCATCAGAGTGAAACCAATGCAATGCCCATCAAAGGTATACAACACATGTTTCATGACCATGACCGATAGGCACCTAACCTCCTCTACACTAAATGCACATAAACACATCTAACCACTAGCAACCTAGAAGGCACTAGGGTTAGTGATTCCCACACTAACATATCTTTGCATATAAACTAATTGGCTCTCTTTTGTGATGTCAAATGATATGTCAGGGAACTGGAGAAAATCCTCCCCTCTCTTAGAAAACTTGATAATAAAATAAATATCCTTCTTCATGGGTGGGGTCACATATTAGGACTACCCCTAAATTATTTCCTGGAGTGATGCCAATGACGAATAAATTGCATTAAAAATCATGTGTTCTACTTGGGGGATGTGATATAATTTGTTAATGATAAATATATGCCTAATGAAATTTGTATGTGAATAAGAGACAGTGACGATAATAACAATAGCAAGTTGACATGTACAACCTTGTACAT
The DNA here is from genome assembly GCA_010110895.2 of Picea sitchensis. Taxonomy (NCBI): domain Eukaryota; kingdom Viridiplantae; phylum Streptophyta; class Pinopsida; order Pinales; family Pinaceae; genus Picea; species Picea sitchensis. The sequence continues at coordinate 147,255 of SNQJ01S0012414.1, forward strand.
GCATGGGATGCTAGAGAGAGGGAGAGGGATATATATCCTTGTCTTATTACATCACAAAATCATTTTCTTTTGAGGTATATAGCCTCCTCAAAAAACTTGAGGCCTACATCCCTCAAAAGAACACGAGTTTGACATGTAATAGGATGAGGATACATATCCCTTTCCCTCTCTCTAATCTCCCACTCACATACAAATTTGCATGTATCAACCTACTACTATTGTTGTTGTCGTTGTCTCTTATTCACATACAAATTTAATTAAGCACATGCATGCACACACACATACACACATGTCATAAAAAAATCTATACTAAATTACCATTTTTAATATTCATTAAAAATTGAAAATATTTTTTTTACAAAAAAATCTATGTAAAACTCATTGGTGTGCCTTATTAACATATCCACACTGCCAATTGTGCATCTTCGTCATCAACAAACCATCAATGATGCTCCTTATTAAATATTAACGCACATGTAGAGTCAATGGAGTTTTTTAAACTATTATCAAAAATTGGTGGGCCACATGTACGAGGGAACCGTGAGAGCTATAGTGTGCCACATGTACAGGGGCATTGTGACAGCTACGATGTGCCTCGTATGTAGAGACACACTAATAATGATACAATAGTGAATTTTATAATGCACCGATAAGTTGACAATTTGTATTTGGTTCATTATATTAATAGTGTGGTTATGATCTAAGAGAGAATCGTTCACGATGCTTCCTTAAGTTCCCAAGCACACTGACAACAACGACAAATTTGGCTTGAATGATGCACTTGTGATGTCCAAGAGCATCGTTAATAGTGTCATTGTACATTTACAAGAACACTGTCAAGTGTAGGATCAAGTGTAGGAAAAGGCACAATTTAAATTTGACTTGACAGTGTACTCAGTATGTATGGATGCATTAATAACAATGCCTCCATACATTACCTAGAGAACCAACAACTCCGATAGTTTTTATAAATAAAAAGTGCTCAATGGTGCATTTATAATATCTAGAAGCACCACTAATAGTGTCTCCTAATATTATCAAAAGCATCAGAAAAGAGCACGATTTTTTTATTTTTTTTTGTGTTTTACCAGTGTGCTCCAATTCAAGTGACACATTGCTAACGACGTGTCCTATTATTTTACAAGACGTACTTCATAGTTCGATGTCAGTTGAATGGTTCAAATGCATCATGTATATATATTTTTTTAAATTGAAAAAATTATATGGAAAATTTAAGCAAAATTCTAAATTTTATTCTGCTAAAAATATAAATGAGGAGGTAACAAGCAATTTACTTGATCTCTTCCCTTCCAAGGAGGCATGGTTTTCGCGTAGCTAAAAAACGAAATATGGTAGCATTTTGGAAAATTTGAAAATGAACCAAATCAATTACCAAAGCAAAGGAATCGAGGAATCTATCAACACTATAACATTAATAATAGGGCATCGTATAGGGATGGTGAGCATTGGTGCTTGTATGGTTGGAAGCACTAAAGGAAATGTAAAAAGAATTGATGGTTTAGTTTTTTTTTTAGTTTTTTGTATGCTACCTCAGTGCACTGAATAACAAGACACCCATGAGTGGGTCTTATGTTTACAGGGCACCACCAAGTTTAAAATATATATATATATATATATATTGGTGTGTTAGTTGTTGGTACGCACTAGTGTGTGTCCCTATTATTAAGTGCACCCTTTAGTTTTTAAAAATTGTTTAAATGAAAACATATAATTTATGATAAAATGTCTAAACCTTATTGAATGCTTCTTACATACAGAAGCATCAATGTGCTTAAGATGTATACATGTGCAAGATTGCTTATATTTTATGGTGAATTGATGACATAATCACATGGAATCACCCTATTCAGGAGCAAACCAATATGTTTTTTTTTTGTTTTCTTTTAGGTTTCCTATTTTTTAATTTAAATAAAACCGATATTGTATAACAATATGGCTAAACCTTATTCGGCGTGTCTAAATAAGGACACATTTGTGTGATTAGTTTTTTTGTTTGTTTGTTTGTTAGTTTGTTCGTGACATGTGGGACTAACTTGTGGCTAAGAAACTGCGACTCAGGGGCATCTAAGCCGTCAAAATCACCCGGGGATCACACCCGGCCTGAGCCACACCAACCCTTAACATGGTTGGATTTTTTGTCCCCGCAGGTTTCGAACCGATGACTTTAACATCATAGAGCGCCTTAACAACACACTCTGTCACCGACTATCCTATACCTCGGGGACTTTGTATGATTATGTTTTATAAACACACTAGTAAGTAAATGTTTTTTGGTGCATTGTTAATGAAAATGCACTGGTGTTCCATTTAAGGAAGCACGCTGACGAGTTGTAATTTAAAAAAAAAAAAACATATATTTTATTACAAAATGGATAAACCTTATTCGATGCATATGATGTACATTGTATCAGTGTGTTTACTATGTAATGGTGCACCATTATGAGTTTCACATAATAATAAAATGATCTCCGATGCACATATATAGGGAACGCGTTGGTGCATTTTTATGGAAGCACACCAATATTTTTTATAAATAAATATGATATTGTATAATAAAATCTCTAAACATAATTTGGTGCATTATAGATAGTCACACATTGGTGCACTTATGAGTTTATGATGAACCAATTATAGTATGTTTAAAATTAATTTAAATTAATATTTATCATGGATTAACAATAATAACCTCCAATGTGTATGTTTATTTAACGCATTGGTGCTCCATATGTATAAGCACATTAGTGCATTTGATATGATCTATGCACACGATAAAAAAACCTCCACTAAAACCTCCATCGCTTGCCTCTACTAGCAACCTCTACTATAGATGGAGAATGGAGAATGGAGAATTTTGTGGGGGAGGTTTTGCAAAAACCTTCACTAGAAGGTGCTTTTCTTGTAATGTGTTGATGCACTAGCGAATAAAATAATATCAAATATCAACATGATGACTCAAATATATCATGGAATGATTAAACTAGAGATTAAGAAGGATCAACTTATCAGGGTACCATATTGGCACCCAAATTACATAAAAAGTAGCACACAAAAATCATTGTACCAATGTTAGCATTGTTATTACATATCGAAGCACCCAAACTCCATACAACTTCAAGTAAAAACCAAGAACTTCGAATCAAGAATCTTACCATCAAATAGTTCCAGAAAGAATCCACCTAAGATGGATTGATCCTTTTTCGACACCACAATTGTTCAAAGATTTGGAAATCATATCGCCTCATATGCTCAACCTTATCAAATGGGAAAAGTTACAAGAAGATGGATCATTCTATTAGAAGCAATGTTCTCTACCCATGGTTTGAGGACAAAGCATTTTAAGGGGGAGGACTTGTAATATACCTAGAGTATATACCAATATGTAACAATATATAAACGTTTATATTATATTAGTAGTCATGTAGGTCAATATGATATTAATGTTGTAATAATGATATGCCATGCCTTTTTCCAAAGGACGTGGCTTATCAACCCCTACATGTATCTATATACACATCCATTGTATTCATTTAAGAAATCATAATCTTAT